>JAOVVI020016555.1:0-10856 GCA_028571085.2 Nepenthes alata
TTTGTGGTGAATGATATTCCTTGGCATGTCTTAGTATATTATCGCGAAAGATCGTTATCTGCTAAGGGCCATGTCTAGCTAAGGCCCCGTCTACAAGGATTATATGTAGATGACCTGCTTCTGGGTCTTGAATAGGAGGAGATGGCTTTTAATTTTGTAGAAGAAAATATACTCCATAGTACAATTGACTGCTCCTTTAGTCAATATGGCCTACTGGCCCTGGTCCGTAAAGATAAAGAAATTTATTCATGTTTTGTAACTCTAAGTGAAGAAAGATAAAATATGAAAAGTTATTTATATTCCAAAAATATATTGGTTCATGTTTCATGTTATGCATCATATATCATGCTCATATCTCCTTCCATATTTCATTTTAAATATAGTATATATTATCCTTGATTATATTGTACTTGTTGAGAATTTGGCTCACCCTTACTATTTTTTTCTTACCTTCAGGCAAGCATGAGCTTATACTCGATAGGATGAGTTAGAGGATTGAAGTTGGCTAGGCTTGAAGACTTAGAGGATGATATTGTGGACTTAGCCTTGTGGATTTGTATCTTATAGAGTCTTTTGTAATAATTTTTATGGTCATGTATATTGATTATGATTATGATGTATATAGTGTACAGTTTTCGTTATATTTCATGGATGTATGTGCTTCTGCAGGTTTCTATGGTTAATTTGGGTACATGGTAGCATCTTGTCTGAGTCAACATCATACCCTGAGTTATGATGTTGGCGCCATGTGTTTATTGTGACTTTTGGATCTTGTGTTGAGATGTGTTGTGCTGGTATATTTATTGTACAGGATTAATGTACAAGTTTTGTATCAGTCTGACGGCCGTTTTTTGTTGGAACTTTGCCGAATTTTGTTTAGAAACATGGTCTGTCACAAACTTTATCTTCTATTTTGTGACATCCCATATTTTTAGCAAAAAATTTGACAGAATATTGACTATAATATAGATGTCAGCCAAATATAAAACTTGTAATATAATTATATACAACAAATATACGACCTCAAAATCAAAAAATCCATTCACATCAAACACCAATATCCGGACAACACAAAAATCCAATCACAGGATCCTAAAACCGGCACAATCATTTCGTGGCTCCAACGTTATATCTTTAAACACAACATCGGACACAGAGAGATGACAATAGGTACCTGAAACAAGCCATGAAAACATGCGGAAGCATAAACATTCCTTAGTACTGTAGAAACTACACTACAGATATATCCTTATCATCAATATCGTCATATGTATACATCTATATATGAAAACTGTCAAAATACAAAATAATTAATCATAGGACACAAATCATCATAGCTATGTTCATAAGGTTGTCTTCAACGTCTTCGAGCCTAGTCGACTTAAATCTTCTATCCTGCCTCATCGAGTGCAACTCATGCTTATCTGGGGGGAGAAAAATAGCAAGGGTGAGGTAATATATGACATAAATGATTTCATGTTCAAAATATATGACACATAAATGATGGACAAAGATGCATATGAGGCTATGAGTTATGATTCGGAAGAAATGCTTTCATGATTTGTTTCCAATTTCCTTTAGTTCATTTCCTTTGTCTTTTCTTAGTTATCAATTTATATCAAAGACTTATTTCGTTTGGGGGCAAAGATCAGTAGGCCTTATTGACAAAGGAACGGTCGGTCATACCCTAGATTGTGTTTGCTCCTATACAATCCAAAGCTATCTCCTGCTATTCAAGACCCAGAGGCGGGTCATCTACATACAATTCCTATAGATGGAGCCGATCAGCCGCGGCGGCCCAACCGCAAGTGGTTTCAAAACAGACGATGACCTTCCATAATAATATATTAAGGCATGCCAAGGAATATCACCAGCTATAAAACACGGCCATAGTAACCCTTTGAGCTTCCACTGTAATATATTTGCATGTCAAAGTTTATTATCCGTAATCCTTGGTCAAAGTTTCTTAGTTCCTTATTTCATTAGGGAATTTTATTCTTAAGCACAAAATTCTTCCTTCCCACTCTATCAGAGAATGTTTCATAAGCCCATCAGTTCATAATCTATCACTTAATTATAGAATTCTCTCTATCATCAAATTTTCTTTCCATAGGCATATTTCGATACATATTTTAAAATCTCCTCGTGAGCTTAAGTTCTCACGTGTTCTTAATTTCATGCATAATTTCCTTTGGAGCATAAAGAATTAGGGGTTCCTTTTTACATAAGCCAAACAGAATCTTAAGCTTTCGATCAATAATTCTTAACAAATGGTTCATAACATGATTTTCGAAACATTTTTGATTAATGTGTTCATGACACATACATAATTTATCATAAGGCTTGGGATATGCAAGGGACTCTTATCACCGTAAGCCGAATGTAACTTTACAGTGTTTGGGCATCAAATACCTTCCAAAAGCATGCTATATAATTTTTGAAGCTAAGATCATGTGTAAATTATGGTTAATTCGAATAAAACTCAAAGAGGGCATAGGTTAAGGTTCCGGTGAACATAAAAACCATATGAAACTACCAATTCGGATATGAAAGTCACATATGTGTATGAAAATGAAAGGGAAAAATATGAGTGCACTTGCCTTAACCTTATACCCCTCAGATCGGAAGAAAGGATGGCCCAAAACACATGAATGGCACATTTTACTCTCATGATATGCCTTTCTCTCTCTACTAGATCACTTCCTCTGTCCTCCACGCTGCCTCTTACACCGCTTGGCTTTGCACACGCCGTCTCTGGTAACTGCAAATTACTCACGCACCATCGCTGCCATCAGTGCCTCTCTTGTGACGGAACGGATCCTAATTCCCATAGGACCCTTCCTCAGAAAAATTCAGGATAAAATTTATAAATTTAGATCAGTAATTTTATAGAAAATTTGTCAGAGTTTTACCTAAAATTGAACGAAAACCCAAATATACAACTTGTATAATACAAACTGTGCAAGCACACAACAATTCGGATATCACATTTCAACCTACAACACAGATACACAGGGTCACCAATTTTCCATTTCCATCCATGGCTTAAATATAATTCTATCCACTAAATTAGAAACATATAAGAGATGCCATTTCCGTCTAGGGCACCTCGAGTGCTCCCCTTTAGCAAAATGGCACTCGATGGGGCGCTCGAGCGCCCTTCTCGTGCCCAGTGTGTGCCCCTAAAACATAAAATGTGATAATTGAAAGTAATTAAAATAATGAATCATTAAGAGGCCAAATATGAAGTGAAAAATGATAGTTGAAAGTAAAAAGCTAAAAAAATAACTGAGTTTAGCAAGCAGCCGAGTGGTGCTTGCTGTGCGTCGAGGCGCTGCAGCGAGCGCAAAATTCCAGTAGGTTGCCCACTCGTCGTGCGCCAGGCGCGCTCGAGCAAGCCCCTGGTAGAAACCCAGTGCTCGCTGCACGCCTTCTGGGCACTCGAGCCTGCGTTGGCAGAATGTAGCCCGCTCGCAGTGATCTCGAGACGTGCTCGAGCGTGCTCGAGCGCAGCCCCGACTTTTGCCAACGTGCTGACGTAGTTTTTGTTATAAATAGAAGAGGAAAAAGGATAAGGGAGAGAGAGAGAGCAGACCACGTATGAAAAAAAGGAAGAAGAGAAGAGGAGAATGGGAAATCACTTGTTCCAATCCACACCCGATAAAAATAACGGTAGATCGGACCAAGGTAAGTGTACTTTGGACGTTCTTTTTTTTCATCAATTGTCTTGCTTTAAAGTTGATAAAAATGCTCTAAAATGATGTTAATGCATGTTTAAAGTAAATGAAGCATGTTTCCTTCGATTGTTCGGTTAGATTTTGTATTTATTCATATTTATTGCAAGTTTTGGCTTCGATTTCGTGAATAAGCATGTAAATAGTGTTCGATTTGTTTTCTGAAAATATGTGATGAAACCCTAGCTCAAAAATATTGTGAAGTTTGAGTAAATTGCATGATTTAATGTATATGCTTGGATTTATGGCATTAACTTCATGAACAAGCACATGTTAGAGATTGATTTGAGTCCGAAAATTTTGGCGAAGCCCTAGGCATGAAAATGAAGAGGTTTTGATGAGTTTTAACCGTAGCTTATGTTATATAAAAGTTAATTGACATTGAAATGAAGCTACTAGTATAATTTGTTTTTGAAAATATGTACAGACTTATATCGACGAAAATTCCATGTATTTTTTGAAGTTATCTGAAAGTAAATTGTGAAAGTCTGATTATGAAAGAGGGTTTTCAATAAAGCGATTATTTTCGTTACAGTTGTTTTGGGACCCGGGACTGACTACAGTCTAGGTAAGTTCTCGGGCGAGGCCTTAGAACTTACGGTGGTAATCAATGATAGCTCTGCCATGGAGTGATTCATGGTTCACCCTGTCCTCAAGGGCGTTAAGCCAGGAGGGACATAGGCTACTTTTGAGTGGCACACAATATAGAGATCCCTCGGGATGGGATATATATGACAGTGATAGGCCTTGGATTGTGTGGAGTGAACACAATCTATCCACGATCATTCGCCCCTCAGCTAGAAGGGTACGCTGGCAGGGTCTGCTATCGTTATGCTATGTTATAGTGTACAGATGACAGTGTATCATTTACTGTGAATAGACGACATTGTATCATAACAGAGTACAGTTGACAGTGAACAGTTTACAGAGTATCGTTTTCAGTTTTACAGTGTATTGTTGAAGTTTACAATTTATTATTTTATAGTTTATATTGGACTAATTTTTGAATTATGTGGTTTAATATCGTTAAAGTATGCCTTTACTATTTTTCAGATGATGTTTTGTTTAAATGTTCTGGTTCTGCATAGTTATATGGTCGTTCTGTATCATAGTTTTACCGTTCATATGCATGTACCTTGCTGGGCCTTAGCTCATAGTTTTATTATTTCCCCCCTCCAGATAAGACAGTAGAGTTAGTGCCTGACGAGAAAGAGTGATCAAGAGAAGTTCTGAAGACTTTTGAGGACCTAGAGCATTTTGGAGCTATTTTGGAAGAGCTTGTTGACGTAAAGACTTGACTGTAATTGTGATTTTGTATGCTGATCTTGTGTCTATAGATGTTCTAGAAACTATGAATTTTGTATAGAAAGCATATGATGTGTATGATTGTAAAAAGGAAAAACTCTACTTCTGCAGGTTACTAGTTTGACTTCCGCTCTAAATTCTTGGATATACTGTACAGGTCCTAGACGGCATCTCGTTATCAAACCGTTAGTGTAGATAACGCTTTATAGATTTATGCCTTAGATGGCTCATGTGATCCTGTGTATGCATGTTATAGGAAGAATTGTGGATATTTGATGGTATCATTAATTGTGTTTCTGTTCTGATGGAAGCTTTTGAAAAAAAAATAAGAGAGAAACCTGTTCCATCACATTTGGTATCAGAGAATTGAGATGACTTAGGAATTGATCGACTGAAAGGCGAAAGCATAGGATTAAATCTCTTAACGGAATTCCTGTAGGAATAAGTTGAGGAAGTTAAGGCAACTAGGACCCTTAAGAGATTGGTTCTTAAGCTAGGTTGGAAATTCCTTAAAGCTATTGAATATTTCTTCCTCATTCCATCAAATTCTTGTCCTTATAACCTTGCATTTGCCTTGATTTTAGGATGGCAAGTAGTAGAGGTAGAAGGAATGGTCGTGAAGATGTTAACATGCCTCATGATAGAGAAGCCTCCTATATTGGTTTGTTAGAAAGAATGACAAATGTAGTGGAATCAGTGGAGCAAAACCATATGGCTCCGATTCCTGCGCCTGTGCAAGCTCTGACACTTGTTAGCCCTACGACGTATGATAGATTCACAGCAGAGCCCGGGCTTCCTAGGAAAGCCTGATCCGGCTGAAGCAAATGTGTGGATGAGAAGGATGAAGAAAATCTTCGTTGTGATTGGCTGTACTGATCGGGAAAAAGTCACCTTTGCAGTGTACAAGCTATAAGGTGAAGCTGATAGTTGGTGGGATATGCAAAAGAGGGCAATGGGAGTGCCCGATGATTTTATTACGTGGGAGATGTTTAAGGATGCCTTTCTAGAGAAATATTTCCCATCCAGTCTTTGAGATTAGAAGTAGCAGGATTTTATGAGATTGAGGCAAGGGAACATGACGGTCAAAGAGTATGATGCCAGATTTACTGAGCTATCCTGTTTTGCACCCTTCTATGTGGAGGACGAGCAGAGAAAAGTGAAGAAGTTCCTGCAAGGGCTACGTGATGATGTTAGGAAGGTGCTATCTATTCTAAAGTTTCAAACTTATGCCGATATCCTAGACAGAGCAGTAATCTATGAGAAGGAGATGGAGACGGAAAGGTTCTTTGCAAAAAGACCCGCTAGCAGGGCCGGAGTGAGTGTTGGATTTTCTGTGGGGTTTTCTGGACCGTCCAAGAAGACTAGAGTGACTGACAGGGGAAATAGTATTGTACCGGCTCAGTCGGTAACCGGTACTAGAGGGTCAGCTGAAGGTTGTACCTTCTGTGGGAGGAAACATCCGGGACAAGCATGTCGTAAGTTGTCGGGAGCGTGTTTTAATTGTGGGCAGTAGGGCCACCTGTACAGGAGTTGTCCGTTACTTTTGAGACTAGATGGAAAGAAGCCTACCGTCTTGGCAAAGGCTTTCGCGGTGGCTGTTCAGGACCCGAAGACATCTCCGAATGTTGTGGAAGGTACTCTTTCAATTTGTAGAATTTCTGCATCTATATTGTTTGACTCGGGGTCTACCCATTCCTTTGTTTCCCGACGATTTGCATGTTGTATTGTATCTGTCTGGTGTATTTTGGATTGTGGACTGTCTGTGTGTACTCCCACTGGATTCCTTGTGATTACGGATGTTATGTATCCGGGATGCATAGTCGAGGTGAATGGGAATCATTTGGTTGTAGACTTGGTGTTGTTGAACATGGGTGATTTTGATGTGATTCTTGGGATGGACTGGCTGGCCAAATACCATGCCAATATTGACTATTTTCTGAAAAGGGTTTGTTTTAATATTCCCATATGGGAGCCCTTTTTCTTTCAGGGTATTAAGAAAAAGGGGGTGCCGGTGTTGATCTCTCCTTTACATGCTAAACATTTGATGAGAAGTGGGTGTAAAGCTCACTTGGCATATGCCTGCACTACTGGGAGTCATGGTGTGCAAACTAAGGACATCATGGTTGTTTGTGACTTTGAGGATATATTTTCAGAGGATTTACCTGGATTACCTCCGTACCAAAAAATTGAGTTTGAGATTGTTATTGTTCCTGGTGTTAGTCCAATTTCTAAAGCCCCCTATCGTATGGCTCCGGCTGAATTGAAGGAGTTGAAGTTACAATTACAGCAGCTGTTAGACAAGGACTTTATCAGACCGAGTGTATCTTCTTAGGGTGCACCGGTATTATTTGTAAGAAAGAAAGATGGATCCTTACGGTTATGTGTTGACTATCGTGAGTTAAATAAGATCACGATTAAAAATAAATACCCTCTACCATGCATTGATGATTTATTTGATCAGTTATAGGGATCTCGGGTGTTCTCAAAGATTAATTTGAGGTCCGATTATTATCAATTGAGGATCAAGCCGGAGGATGTGGCTAAAACTGCTTTTCAGATGCGATATGGCCATTATGAGTTTCTTGTTATGCCTTTTGGCCTTACAAATGCTCCAACTGCTTTTATGAATTTGATGAATAGGATGTTTAGCCTGTACTTGGATATGTTTGTGGTAGTTTTCATTGATGATATCCTGATTTATTTAAAAGATTATGAGGACCACAAGGTTCATTTGAGGAAAGTACTTCAAGTGCTCCGTGAGGAAAAAATATATGCCAAACTAAGTAAATGTGAGTTCTGGCTCGAGAATGTAATATTTTTGGGGCATGTGATTTCTAATGGTGGCATTTTTGTGGATCCCAGGAGAGTAGAAGCTATTATAAATTGGAGTAGACCAACTTTTGTGACTGAGGTTAGGAGTTTTCTGGACATGGTGGGATATTACAGATGTTTTGTAAAAAATTTCTTACAGATTGCTATGCCTCTAACTCAGCTGCTGAGGAAGGAGGCTAAGTTTGTATGGTCAGAGGAGTGTGATCTGAGCTTCTAGGAGCTAAAGGATCGTTTGACTACTGCTCCAATGCTGATCATTCCAGAGTGTTCTGGAGGCTTTGAGGTATATTGCGACGCCTCTAAGGCGAGCCTAGGATGTGTATTGATGAGGCATGGTAAAGTTGTACCTTATGGATCTAGGCAACTAAAAGTGCATGAGAAGAATTATCCTACTCATGATCTCGAGCTTGCTGCTGCTGTCTTTGCTTCAACATTTTAGAGATATTATCTGTATCGTGAGAGGTTTCTTGTGTATTCTGATTATAAGAGTTTAAAATACCTATTTTTGCAAAAGAAACATAACATGAGGCAAAGGAGATGACTTGATTTCTTGAAGGATTATGACTGTGAGATACAGTACAAGCTAGGGAAGGCCAATATAGTTGTGGACTCATTGAGTCGCCGATCGGGTTATGTGGCACACTTGCAGGTTAAGTAGATGGAGATGTTGGATTACTTGAAGCAATGTGATATCCAACGTTGTGCTAAAGGTAATAGAATGTTCTTGTAGTACATTCAGATCCAACCGGATGTAATTAGAAAAATTAAAGAAAAGCAGGTGAATGATCCGTTCCATATGGATATTGTTAGTGATCTGAGTACGGACTCTCGAGCGGATTTTAACCTCCAAACTGATGGAATGTTGAAGTTTAGGGACCGATTATGTGTATCGAATGATAGAGGATTGAAGGAGAAGATTTTAAAGGAGGCTCACCGGTCCCGGTATACAATTCACCTGGGAATGAAAAAAATATATCGGGATCTGAAGAAAATATTCTCGTGGAGGAATATGAAAAGAGATATCATGGCTTATGTGGAGAAATGCCTGGTATGTCAGCAACTAAAGGCTGAGAGGAGGAAGCCTTCTGGGTTGTTACAACCTATACCAATTCCAAGCTAAAAATGGGAAGACATTGCCATGAATTTTGTATCGGGTTTGCCGAGGCCTCCTAAGAACCCTGACGCCATGTGGGTTATAGTGGATCGGCTGACAAAATCAGCCCACTTCTTAACGATTAGGACAACCTACTCGCATGATAGGTTAGCTCAGTTGTATGTGAATGAAATCGTAAGGCTTCATGGAGTTCCTGCCTCTATTGTGTCGGATAGAGATCCCCATTTTGTCTCAAGATTTTGGGAAAGCTTACATAAGGAGTTGGGGACGAAGTTAAAATTCAGTACTGCGTATCACCCCAGACTGATGGCCAATTTGAGTGTACTATTCTGATTCTCGAGGATATGTTAAGGGCCTCCGTTTTGGAGATGAAAGGAACTTGGGATATTTATCTTGCATTAGCTGAATTATCTTATAATAACAACTATCAAGCTAGTATCGACATGGCCCCTTTTGAGGCATTGTATGGGAGAAAGTGTAGGTCTCTGATTCACTGGGAGGAGACCAGAGACAAAAGGATTTTAGGCCCGGAGATTGTGAAAGAAATAGCAGATAAAATTAAATTGATACATGATAACCTGAAGGTTGCTTAGAGCCAACAGAAAAGCTATGCGGATAGGAGAATGATAGAATTGAGCTTTGAAATAAGAGATCTTGTATTTCTGAAGGTCTCACCATCCAATGGCACATTCTGGTTTGGAGTAAAGGAAAAGTTGAAGCCACGGTTCATTGGCCCTTTAGAGATTCTGAAAAGGATCGCGGAGGTAGCCTACAGGTTGGCATTACCACCTAGTCTTACAAGCGTACATGATGTATTTCATGTATCAATACTTCGGAAGTATGCCCACGATCCTGCACACATTATTGACTAAGGATCCTTGGCTATTGACAAGGATTCGTACTACATCGAGGAGCCATTGCAAATTTTAGACCGAAAGGATCAGAGGTTGCGTACAAAGACCATCTCCCTGGTGAAGGTGCTTTGAAGAAATCATTCATCGGAGGAGGTCACTTGGGAACGGGAAGAAGAAATCCGAAGCAACTATCCCCACTTGTTCTCTTAAGGTATGTAGTTTATTCAATTTTGAGGAAAAAATTTCTTTAAGTGGGGGAGAGTGTGAGGCCTCGAAACCAAAAATGTGATAATTGTTTGTAATTAAAAGGATAAAAACCATTAAGAGGCCAAACGTGTAGCGAAAAATGACAGTGGAAAGTAAAAAGTTGAAAAAATATCCGAGTTTAGCAAGCAGCCAAATGGCGCCTACTGTGCGCTAAGGCACCGCAGCGAGCGCAAAATCTAGTAGGGAGCCTTCTCGCCGCACGCCTTCTCGGCACTCGAGCAGGATTAGCAAAATGCAGCTTGCTTGAGGCACGCTCAAGTGCGGTCCCGACTTTTGCCCGCGTGCTGACTTCGTTTTTGTTATAAAAGGAAGGAGAAAATGGAAAAGGGAGAGAGAGAGAGCAGACCACGCATGAAGGAGAGGAAGAAGAGAAGAGGAGAAGGGGAAATCACTAGTTCCAATCCACACCCGAAAAAGATAACGGTAGATCGGACCAAGGCAAGTGTACTTCGGACGTTATTTTTTATTTTCACCAATTCTCTTGCTTTAAAGTTGATGAAAATGTTTCTAAAATGATGTTGATGCATGTTTAAAGTAAATGAAGTATGTTTTTTTCTTCGATTGTTCGGTTAGATTTTGTGTTTATCCATGCTTATTGCAAGTTGTGGCTTCGATTTCGTGAATAAGCATGTAAATAATGTTTGATTTGTTTCTGAAAGTATGTGATGAAACTCTAGCTCAAAAATATTGTGAAGTTTGAGTAAATTACATGATTTAATGTATATGCATGGATTTATGGCATTAATTTCA
>JAOVVI020016557.1:0-10856 GCA_028571085.2 Nepenthes alata
GTTTCTTTTGAGAAAATTAAAAGCTACAACTTTGTGCTCCATGTTCTAACTAGTTTTCTCTACATTTTTTCTTTGTCGTTTAAACACCTCCATCCTTCTACCTTTGTTGGAGATGTTGGTGAGTTGAAGAAGGAGACTTGATCGTGTTTGGCAATTCAAGTGGCTAGAGAGGGAAGATATACGTGAAGACCGGAAGGTGTCTGGTTCCGTTGCCGCGGGAAAATCTAATGAGTTACTTGGTAAGGATCACGAAACGGGAGTAAGTCGGCTAGGTTAGCGCGTCGTTACCACCTGGTTTGTAAGTTGAGTTTCATAGTGCATTGTTTCCTTGGCCGTTGAATCCCAGAGAACTTTTCTCGATTATCGTAGGTATCGAGTTTTTCTTTCGTCACCAAAATCGTATCTTTTTATGGTTGTTTATACTCATTTATAATTTGCATGATTGTTAGTATCATTGGCATCTAGAACTAAATATTTTTTATGTGTATTGGATATTTTTTATTTATTACTTCCGCTATACTTATCGGGGTCAAAATTTAATTGTACACTGTAGCACAAAAAGTGCTATTTCAATATAAACTATACCCTTTGAGTCCTTTACAATATCCATGTTTGGAAAATGATGGTTTTGAAGCACGTATTTTTTACAACTATGTTTTTATTTGGTATTGTTTAAAATAAAATTGACAAAACTAGCTGATTTATGGAATCGGCAAACAAAAAACCAATGAATAGGGATGGATTAGTCAAGCTGTTACACTCGTAGAAAAAGAAATTTGATTGAATGATCAAACTGAATGATTAATTGAATTAGAGGGTTAATCTTAATGAACGGTTACATGAACCGAGTGATGAATAATTAAATTAAGTAAATAGTTAATAAATTTAACAAATAAATATTAATTTAGAACATATGAAACGTTTAGGTAATTTAATTTCTAATTAATGTAACTGCTTAAAATAATAAATAATTATTTCTCTATAAGAAATGGCCACAAGCTAGCAATAAAACTATAAATTAACTCATGTCTCCAGGGAAAAATAAAAGAAGAAGGAGAATAACAAAAAAAAAAAAGAGAAGCAATAATAGAGCTCTTATTTTCTAAATATTTGCAAGTCCTACAAATCAAGGAGCCTAACCCTCCAATTTCAATCCTCACTCTATCTTAATTTCCTCATTATTTTTTTTATTTTTCAAAAAAAGATTCCTAACTTGAGCGTCGGAGAATATATCGTAAATCATGTATCCTTTGATCTCTTATTGAATGTTGTGGTGTGTATAATCAGTATATAGAGATTTAAAAATTTAACCTGATTTTATTTGAATAATTATTCAAATATGAGATATATATCATTGGCACCATTTGTAAGAACGAGATCAAACTATTTGTTCCTACTTAGTTCACGTCACATTAGACTGAAAATCACTCTCATTTTTGACAAAGTGAAAATGGTGAATGCAAAATCATAAGGATAGTCAAGTAAACCACCCAAGGTTGTCCCATTCCATGGCATAATTCTAAAAGAAAGCAGTTGCGGGAGTACTCCTTCGCTGGCGAATCTGGACTTTGAGACATCAGACGCCTAGATTCATGATATGTCAAAGATGTTGAAGACTTTATAGGACCCACTTGTGGGCCAAACTCACAGGGTGGAGGTTATCTAGAAGTAGGCATCAATTTCAAGGAGGAGGTCAAACAGAACGAAGATCGCCTCAAAAGGGGGTCACTTTCAACCGAAGATTCTAGTGGCACCTAAGGCGCCCATTTGTATTACTTTTTTTCTACTCCAAGGATGCTTAAATATTGAGGCAAAGGGAGAGAATCTTGAGCAATGGAATCCTCAATATATTAGAGATTTTGGACACCCATTAATCTGAGAGGGAAGGACATGCAGTAGCATGCCCCAAAAGCTCCCAACTAAGCAGATACCGAGTGTATTTGCTAACCATTTAGAGTTAAGGATATTCTTCGAAACAAAAAGAAATCACTTCTACAATTAAAGTGGAGGAAAGAATAAAGAGAACTAAACATTAAGTATTTTGAGGAAATACTACTGGGAAAACAATTGAATTAGGTTATATACCTTTTATCTCAGAGATAAAAAGCCTCAGGATGCCCAATAAATTTAAATGTCAATATTGAAACCTTATGATAGAAGTACTGATCCAATAAATCTTCTCGATTACTTTGTTGAAGAAGAGAGTGATTTTGACTTTGTCTATATGAATCATTGTATTTGCTAACTTCTAAAACATGGAGGACGCTACTTTATGCCTTTGCTTCTCTTTAGTTTTAATGGGAAATGAAAGAATTTGATTTTATAGGCTAGAATAAAATTAAATTCAAAACTTTTAGGAATTGACAGATTAATTCTGATCACAATTTCCCTCTAGTCGGAGGAAAGAAAAGTAACCTTAAAATCTTTTCAAGATCCAATAGGCTCCTAACGAGAGCCTAAAGTATTTTTTGGCTAGACTTCATACCGAGACTAGAGGCATCTCAAAACTTTCTAACAATATAAAGTTGAATACTTTCATAGTTACTAAATATTTAGTTTAATAGAAGCCAAAGACATTTTTGGAAGCAAAGTTATCGCCTGAGCCTATATCGCCGTAGAATAAGCTAATGAAATGAAGCAGCTAGAGTGCTCAGATTACGAGCGTCATCTGGGATCAAACAATGGGGGAAAGAAGACAAATGGTGGTAATTATTCGGTACTGGATCATAGAAAATAATAGAGAATTGAGTCTAATATTCGTAAAGAGTATGAGTCACAAAACTTCATACTACTGAATAACACTCACATAAACTTTCTAATACAGATTCAGAATGAAAATTTTCTAAAGTGACCCAAGGCAATTAAGAACTTTGAAGGAGGTGATTATTCTAAGTACTACTTTTACTATTGATCTTCGAGACACAATATTAAAGACTGCTAGACACAAAAATGATACATTAAGAAATATCTATAAAACCTTGGGTTCCCCCTAAGTAATGATAAAGATAACGAGGAGCTGACTTAGCAAGCGCAAAACTGAGTGGTAATAGGAGTTGTCAATATGCTATCGACCGGACCTGTCAACAAAAGGACTCAAAATTATCCAGAGATATCTTTCTTTAGCAATAGATAGAAATTAGGGATAGAAAATGATATCATTAGTTTTAATAGTGATGATATGTCTTATATAATCTTTTATGATTCTGATTCTTTTATTTATCAGTACTCGTTTTGGATAGAGTTCTTGAATACCGATTGAAATGATTTTTTATTGATAATAGAAGTTTAAAAAATATTCTTTATTTCGATACTATTATAAATTTTGGACTGAAATGAAATGAAATGGAACAATTGGATGGACCGTTATGTGAAATTAATAACGAATCAATCCAAGTAAAGAGAATAGTACATCTGTAGGTTACGATTGAAACACATCAAAAGATGGTTTCCCATCAGTTAACTTTTTTAACTATAGATCTCTTAATTTATAACGCTATATTGGGTTGGTTATGCTTAATATCGTTTGAAGTAATCACTTTAATCCCACATCTTAAGATAAAATTTTTAATTAGATACAAGATTGGAGAAATCAACGTAGACTAGGTTACTCGATGAAATTGTTACTTAATGCAAATCAATGTCTCGTCTCATCCATAACAAGTTGAGGAATTTGATCTTTGGGATGATACTTCTATTCAATAGGCTCAATTTAAAGAGTTACCTTTCTAAATTTCTCTAAATCTATTGAAATTGGATTAGTATGTTCAGATCGATTCTTCATTAATCCAAAATCTGAAATAGAGATTAATTAAATTTTTACGGAACATTATAGATGTGTTTGCCTAGACTCTAGTAGACATGCTTGGCATTATGGTAGAGATGATGGTTCACAAGCTTAATCTCATACCCAGATACAAGCCTATTAGGCAAAAAATGCAAAACTATTTCATTGAAAAAGCTCGTAGCAATCCATGAAGAGGTCAATAAATTTACTAATAATGTATTTATTAGAGAAGTAAACTACTTAGATTGATTATCTAATGTCATTCTCATCAAAAAGAGCAATGAAAAATAAAAGATATGTATCAACTTCACATATATGAATGAAATCTATCCAAAAGATAGTTTTCTACTCTCAAGGATTGATCAGTTGGTGGATTTAATATCTAGATATTAGTAATTAAGCTTTATGGATCTTTACTGTAGGTACAACCAGATTTGGGTTAATCAATACGACGAGGAGATGATCTCATCTATGATTGATCAAGGAAATACTACTATAAAGTACTACTATTCGGTTGGAAGAATGTTTGAGTAATGCATCAAATACTGGTGAACAAAATATTTGAGCAATAGATTAGAAGAAATATGAAGGTATACATAAATGATATGCCTATCAAAAGCGTCTTGTGGACAATTATGACTTGGTCATGACATTTGAGGTACTTAAGACATATTGAATGAAGTTAAACCCGATTAAATATATCTTCAGAGTAATTTTCGGTAAGTTCTTAGGATTCATTATCTCACAACATGGAAAAGAGGCAAATTCAAAGAAGATTAAATCCATGATGAATATGGAAATCACAAGGGACCCCGACGTCTGAGGTACTTGTGACTGATTCAAGGGGAAGAAGTAGAGGTCGTGGTCAAAAGCAAGGAGATAAAGCCCATAGTAAGTCAAGATCAAGGTATCAAAACTTTGAGTGTCACAACTGTGGCAAAAAATGCCACATTAAGAAGCATTGTTTCAAATGGAAGCGGAAAAATGCTGAAAAAGAAAAAGGTGACTGTGGACGGTCAGAGGAGAAGTCCTCCGTCTCAGTTGTCACCGCAGGCGGCCTCCTGCTGACAAGTGAAGGAGATGTGGCAAACGTGATGGAGGATGAGTCCGGCTGGATAGTTGACTCCGGTGCCACATTGCATGTCACGTCCAGAAGACAGTTATCCACATCTTATACTCCAGGAGAATTTGGAGTAATAAGGATGGGAAATGAAGGGACATCTCCCATGGTAGGCAGGGAAGATGTCATGCTGGTTACAAATAATGGGACGAAACTTATGCTGAAGGACGTGCGTCATATCCCTGACATTAGGCTGAACGTCATCTCAGCCGATCGCCTGGATGATGAAGGTTATTGTAACACCTTCTGTGAATGCAAGTGGAAGCTAACAAGAGGATCTCTTATTATAGCAAGAGAAAAGAAGGCCTCCGGCCTATATGTAATGAAAGCTTGTACAGTGGCTGGAGAAGTGAACGCCACAACCAGCATTGAGACAATGGATCTGTGGCAGAGAAGGTTAGGCCACATGAGTGATAAAGGGTTGTCTTGCTTAACCATGAAAGGCTTAATAACTAGAGCAAAGGAGGAAGGATAAAAATTGTGTCCTCATTGCTTGGCTGGAAAGCAAAGGAGAGTCACATTCCATGGAGAGTCGTCCGGTCAAAAGGCGGAGCTCCTAAAACTTATTCACACAGATGTCTTCATAGAAAATTCCTTTGGTGGAGCCCAATATTTTGTCTCTTTCATTGACGACTGTTCAAGAAGGCTGTAGGTCTACCCACTGAAGACCAAGGATCAGGTTGTTGGTACCTTTAAGCAGTTTCATACTCTTGTGGAGCGTCAGACGGAAAAAAAGCGGAAGGCCGTCCGTAGTGACAATGGCGGCGAATACTTGGGGCTTTTTGATGCCTACTGCCGGTCACATGGTATTAGGCACCAAAGGACACCACCAAAGTCTCCACAGTTAAATGGAGTGGCAGAACGGATGAATCGTACCCTCTTAGAAAGAGTATGCTGCATGCTCTCTGAAGCAAAGCTTCATGCTTCGTTCTGGGCAGAAGCACTCAGGACGGCGGCCTACATTATCAACAGGTCGCCCCGTGAGCCTTTGATGGGTGAAGTGACGGAGAAAATATGGACGGGCAAAGAGCGTCCTATGATCATTTACGGGCATTTGGATGCAAAGTATTCGTGCATGTCCCAAGAGACGAAAGGACAAAGCTGGAGCCAAAGACGATGTAATGCGTCTTTCTGGGCTACGGGGAAGATTAACTGGGCTACCGGTTCTATGATCCAGCTACCAGAAAACTCGTCTGATCTAGGGATGTAACCTTTGTTGAAAATGAGACAATTGAAGACATTGGCAGGGAGGCAAATTATAATGATGAGCAAACGGACCAAACAAGTACTGAAGGTGTCCGTCCGGCATCATTAGAAGGAGAGGATCCTGGTTAGGAGACGGTTGAGGAAACTGAAAGGGAGGTTATGGCTTCGGATGACATCATTGATGAAGTCATGCCTCAACCGGCAGGGAATGTCTCTGTTAGACGGTCCTCACGCAATAGACTATCTTCCGTCCGTCTGTCACCAAATGAATATGTCATACTCATTGATGCCGGAGAGCCTGAGGACTATGAAGAGGCAATAAAGGATGACAACAAAGAGGATTGGCTGGAAGCCATGAAGGAGGAGATGAGCTCCCTTGATGAAAACTACACCTTCGACTTGGCTAAACTTTCAAAGGGGAAGAAAGTTCTTAAGAACAAATGGGTCTATCATTTGAAGGCAAATGAGAACGCCAAGAAGCCAAAGTACAAGGCACGGTTGGTTGTGAAGGATTTTCGTTAACAAAAGGGGATTAATTTTGATGAAATCTTTGTCCCAGTTGTTAAGATGTCCTCCGTCCGGGGTGGTACTAGGTTTGGCTGCCGCCCAGGACTTAGAGGTGGAATAAATGGACGTCCGGACTGTAATCCTCCATGGTGAACTTGAGGAGGAGATCTACATGGAACAACCGGAAAGGTTCGAAGCCAAAGGGAAGGAGAAACATGTTTGTCGTTTGAGAAAACGTCTGTATGGCCTGGAACAAGCTCCTTGGCAGTGGTATAAGAAGTTTGAGTCTGTCATGACCAGCCAAGGGTACCGGCGGACTACTCGTGACCACCGCATATTTGTGTAGAGTTATTTTGATGATGATTTTGTCATTCTTCTCCTATATGTGGATGACATGTTGATAGTTGGGCGGGATGTTGACCGGATAAAGAAGCTGAAGGAGCAGCTTGGACGGTCATCTGCCATGAAGGATCTTTGATCTGCTAAGCAAATTTTGAGAATCAGAATTCTATGCGGTCGGAATGCAAGAAAGTTATGGTTGTCTCAAGAGAATTATCTTGAGAAAGTACTCCAACGTTTCAACATAGAGAAATCAAAGTCCGTGAATACATCGTTGGCGAATCCCCACAGGCTGAGCACTCGTCAATGCCCAACTTCGGATGACGAGATGAAATACATGAAAGGCGTTCCTTACTCATCAGCTGTGGGAAGCCTAATGTATGCCTTGGTTTATACCAGACCAGATATTGCTTATGCAGTTGGGGAAGTTAGCCGGTTTCTGTCCAATCCGAAAAAGTAGCACTGGTCCGCAGTGAAGTGGATCATGAAATATCTTCGGGGTACTTCCAAGAGGTGCTTGTGTCTTGGAAGTGATAGGCCTCAGTTGGTAGGATACTCAGACGCGGATAAGGCCGGAGATGTTGACACACGCAAGTCTACATTGGGTTATTTGGTAAAATTTACGGGTGGTGCAGTTTCTTGGCAGTCCAAGCTACAAAAGTGTGTAGCTCTATCCACAACTGAAGCTGAATACATAGCAGTTACAGAAGCCTCCAAGGAGATACTATGGATGAAGGAGTTCGTCTAAGAGTTAGGCATCAAACAGGAGAGATATGTGATACTTTCTGATAGCCAGAGTGTCATTCATCTATGTAAGAACTCTTCTTTCCATTCCAGATCAAAAACACATTGGTACTAGATGTCATTGGGTGCGAGAGGTGCTGGAAGAGGGTCTACTGTCGATAGACAAAGTGAGCACGGAAGAGAATGGGGCAGACATGATGACAAGGATTCTACCGAAAGGAAAGAATGAGGCATGCTGCAAGATAGCCGGGCTGACAGAGTTAACTTCCTCACGATCGAGAGGGAAAGTTTGTTGGAAATCTCTCCCGTGAAGAAGTTTCGGTCAACTGGATGTTGACCGGCTGGACGGTCAACAAGATGTTGATCGGATTGGCGGGCAAGGTTCAGACGGTCAACAACGGCTTTGACCGGTCTTGTGGAGAATACGGGCGGCCAACTGTTAGCCACCCACCAGGCAATTCAAAATAACGCCAGCTTAGCAGATTTGGTTTTGAAAATACGTGATCTCAAACGATTTTACTGGAACGATTTATTTTTAGACATAACATATTTTGTCCTTGGCTAGACAATATATTGCCCAGTTTTTCTTTTGTGGGTCGTTATTGATATTGAAAGCAAATATTGTAACTTGCTATAAGAGATAGGCGTGGATGTGGGTCAAATGTGGGTGATAACTAAATATACACAGTGTGTGTGAAAAAAGAAGAAAACCGTGAAGGTAGAAAAAATTGGAAGCAATTGTGTGTGTGCATTGCTATTGTTCTGTTCTTCAATTTTTTCTTGTTCTCTACTGTGTGATAGGGAAAATTGTTCCCAAATCTCTCACATAGTGAAACACGTTCTGTGAACGGATTGTCCCATGGTTTTTCCCTTAGTTGAAAAGGGTTTTTCCATATAAAATATTTGTGTTCATTGTTCTTCTTCATTCATTTATTTCTTCACTGTGCTATTTGATCAGGAAAGTAGTCCGTCCTCTTTCCCAACACTTTCAACATTGTGTACAGCCATTTTGCAAAATATGCATAATGGTTTCTCAATATTTGAGTTTGTCTTGAAGCACTTTCCAATGCTATGGCCTAGGATCTTGCAAAAGTTGCAGTATGGCTTCTAGTTTCTGTTTCCATGATGATTCCGGAAGCAACTGCAAAGGAAGAATTCAAAAAGTAGACCAAAGAGCTCTGCTTCACTTTGTCTTCTCGCGGAACTAAGGCATCTGTTTCACTCAAGCTACATAATGGCTTGGTAAGAATAATTTACGCATTGATGTTTGTAAAAGAATCATCAAGTCTCATGGGGAACTTAATGATTTGATCTTGTTGATTTCATACGTAATCTTCAATCCGCAAGTGCGTGATGGGATTGACTCAAAATTTAGCAACTTATCAAATAAACCTTTTAGTTTGAAGAAGTAGCAACCTGCAGTTTCATGTCCTCGTCCCAAATCATCAATTAATTGCTTTAATCAGTTGTTTTGTTGAAATTGTTGCTCTAGTTCTGTCCATAATCCATTGATTATTTACTTTATCTTCATGTTCTTGAATTGAAGTCGTATCGTTAAGCCATGTAGAAAAATGAAAAATAAAAAAACTTTGCAAAGATTAACTGAACAAATAATGTTCGCCACGAATTATTTGCAGTTAGAAAACTGATTAATAGTAAGTGAATAACTAAAAAATAGTTAGACAGTCATTAGTTTCAACGTATTCGAAGTAGTCCAATAAAAGTCTAACGAAAGAAAATTCATCAGAATTATGTAAGTTGGTATTTGTAAGTGTTCGGAATCACTCCCATGTGGAAGTCCTTATGACCGGAGGACTTGGACGGAGCACATGTGGATGATACTATAAGTAGATGGAATCCCGGTCAACATAATTGACCGAAACCTTCTGGACGGGCAACCTCAACCGGTCAATATGTTGATCGATTAAAGTCGTGAGTCGTCTAACTTTGCTGAAAAATTTAGACGGACTATTTCTACCGGTCAACAGGGTGTTGACCGATTGAATATGAAAGGTCTAAATGACTGTCATATCTCAAAAGGCGTATAGTTGGCCTACTTGATTGAATAGTTTGTAGACATCATTCTTGGGACCCCAACCACTGATCTGTCTGTAGGAGCAGGCATGCGCCTCCCGCTGCAGGATAAGACGTGCGCATACACGCATACAGACCTTGGGTGTTGGGCACCACCAAGTTGGGCTACGGTTGCGTATGCTATCGAAGGACATGCGTGTGTGTATATATATATGTACACTCCCTGTTAAGGTGTGGAAACGAGAAGAGATAAATAAGAAAGAAGTGAAAAAGTAGTGAGAAAATAGATGAGAGAAAGTGTAAAAGAAAGAGAGCGGTGATTAAAAATAAAGTGTTAAAATTCTTTGTTTACTTTTGCTCTATTCTTATTTTTCGCCTCCTGTAGTTTGTGTAACCAATATCTCATACGTAGTGTTTTTCGTGGACTTAGTATCCCGTACTTTTTTCTTTATTTTAGAAGGATTTTCTACGTAAAATACTTGATGTTTATTTCTCTTTTTCTACTTCTACTTCACAGTGTATATAATGGTGTATTGTTCCTGTGCCTTTGTCAGTCGGCCGTCTATTCTGGCTAACAAGTGATATCAGAAAAAGGTTAAGAACTTCGTCTGAATGGCGTCATCGTCCTTAAAAAACTTATCGTTAAACGTATAATAGTTTAATAGGATGGGTAACTTCAACCTCTAACGAGAGATGGTGAAGAAAATCCTGACTAGAGAAGTAACAATAAAAGTATTGAAGAAGAAAAAAGATAAGTCAAAAAACCTATCAGTGGAGGAGTGGCAAGATAAACGAGACTTACCAATTGCACTATTAAGTTATGCCTGGCAGACAACACGCTCCAGGATGTCCTTAACCTGACTGATCCAACGGAGGTGTGGGAGAAGTTGGAGAGCCGATATAAGTCCAAATTCTTGACAACCAAGCTACATATAAAGAAATAATTCTATGGTCTAGGTTGTCAAAAGGTAGCAGCTTTGAAAAGTATTTAGACAAATTTAATCGGATCGTGACACAGATGTCCGCCCTTGATGAGGTAATCAATGAAGAGGACAAGGCATTGGTATTGTTGGCCTCTCTACTAACTTCTTATGATCACATCGTCACCACTTTGTTGTTTGG
>JAOVVI020016558.1:0-10856 GCA_028571085.2 Nepenthes alata
AATTGTGAATGCAAGTTATATATGAACACTGACTATGTATCCATTTGTTCACATTTTTGGAATAGATCTGCTTCCGCCATCTGCTTTTGGATATGATCAGGTTCTAAATGGAATCTCTGTATAAGTTTTGGTATAATGAATAGAAATGTTAAAAGAGTTGGAGCCATGGATATTATATGGCGTTAGATGATCCTGCGAATGTATTCGTATTTGTAAGTTTCCTTCAAAAATGAATATATTGGTTTGGTCTGAACCATCACTAATGGAAAAAAAATATGTTTCATCAGAGTTGGTATCGGAGAAATAAGATACCTTATATTCTAATCTGAATCTATGAGGAAGCTTAGGATAGGTTATGTTCGTCAAATGGATAGGCGAAGTTATGAGTAATATTGGTTAGACTTAATCATTCTAGTCTGGCAAAGTAGGCTAGCAAGATTAGGGCGTTGTAAATAGGGCCTGAATTCTGATCTGATAGAGTTGATGTTGTTTGGAAAATTATGAAGTAAGGTTTGATTTGGGTCTTGAGGTAAGAAATCTGACTCTAAATCTGCCATGAGGTTATTGGACGATTTGGTTGGCAAGATGTCATGACACTGAAGATGATTTTGGAAAAGAATATCTTGACTAGTGGATAAGAACATTTTAACTCGCAAATGGGGTTGTAATTTTGAAAATGAGTCAGCAAAGAGGTGACGGAATTAATATCGCTGTGCTTGCAAGATGAAGATGTGTACTAAGTTTAGATAGCATGTTAGGCTATACCTGGAAGCCATTGTAGGAAAATTTGAGGATGATATTAAAAGAGAAGAATTGCTTTTCTGATCGGCAACTAAGGCTATTGTCAAGAAAGAGCCGAAATTGAGATTGATCTTGAGGACCCCAAATAGAATTCATAAGGTCATCGAGGGATTTATGAAAATTATCGAATGGTAAAATCCTTGGGTGTTAGTGCAACTATTGGACGATTTGATAAGTTGGCCTGATAATAAGATGACAAATTTCTAAATGTTTGAGTAATTTGAGGATTGTACTAAAATTTTGGGATGATTATTTCAGTTACGTTTTATGGATTTTTGTCCGAGAAACACTGACCTCTTTGGGACCTTTTCAGGATATAACGGTTATGTAACTTAGGTGTTTGATACGAATCTATTGGACAACGAATTATGCGGAGGCTTGCAGAATCTAGTCATTACAAGTTTTGATAGCGCCACTCGGGTTTTGTAAGTTTGTTGGTATTTTGTGAAAAATTATGAATTAGATATTCTAGCCATAATTGGATTGATCATTATGATAACCTCATTGGAGGGAGCCTAGCGATAGTACGGAATGATTGATACCACGGACTCGTGCGTCTCTAGGACCTAATGAATTAGAAGAGAATGTGATGCTTTTGGGGGAAATACGGGAATTTTGTTTTCCCTGCATCACATGGACTAAGTGGGGGAGGGGTCTGCAACTAGAATTACTCCACCCATGACTGAGATCTCCTCTTGGAAACTTATACGTGTTACTTTTGGAAGTAAGTTGCGGTCTAATGATTCTACAGATCTTGATATTTATGTCATAAGGAGCCGACAATTATAAGACCTAAGAATCTGAGAAGGATCAGAATAACGTAGTAGAAGCATATGGGCCTTGGCTCGTAAGATCAGAGGTCCAATTGAAAAATCCTTTTTAAATCAAAGTAGAATCTAAATAAACCGTCTAAGATATTACATTAAAACAGAAAGTTATCCAATCGATGAACTTAGTTTTGAAGTTGGGTGGATTGATATGAGGTTCCTGTGTATTAATAATTGAGATTGGGTTCAATCATTGTGACAAGACTAGGAATTTGCCTTATGACCAGATCTTAAACCCGAATCAAGTAAGAAACATTAAGTAAAAATACTTAGATTGGTTAGAATTCTTTGGGATGGATTTTGTTAATTTGGAAAGAAGACCCTTTTGTTGATTAAGATCTCAAGGATCGTTAAATTTTGAAGATAAAATTTTTATAAGTGGGAAAAAATTATAAGGTACCAATTTCTAAATTAGTGTAAGTTTTAGCAATTAAGTTAATACAATAAGATAGGAATAAGTGAATTTGGGTATCTTGGCACCTAATTGAAAGGATCAAAAGAGTCCGATGACATAATTGTTGACCGGCAGACTATAAAAAAAGAACCAGAAATTGGAAATAGGCTGGCCAGAATTTTGGTGATATGAGTTGAACGAAAAATGGAAAAAGTTGACCGAAAATTTGAAGGTAAATTTTGGTAGTATTAGTTGACCGAAAATTTGGAGACGTTTGACGGGAAATTTGGAAATATTGATGATATAATGTTGACCAAAATGTTGAGTCATTGACCGGGAATTATGCCATTTTGCCCGGCTGAACATGTTTTGCATAAGAGGATCAGAATAGAACAAAAAACCGGAATGGTACAATTGGCCGATATGAATTTTGATGAAAATTACCGGTATACTTTGGAAAAGGAATGATTAAGAGAAATGACCGGCTTGGAAAAATGCCCAGTCAACACATTGACCGGTCAATACGTTGACTGGCTAAGATGGCAAAATACTAGTTTGCGATAATGAGAAATGACCGGTATAATTGTAAGTCAAAATGATTATAAGAAGAAATGACCGGGATGGGTATTTTGGGAAAAACTGAGTATTATGGGTGGTTTTAATGCAAATTACCAGTATGGGGCGATTTTAAGCAAAATGCAGGGATGCACAAATTGTCCGATTTGGAGCAAAATACTGGTATGACCGGTATACATTATAAGGAAAATGACCGGTATGAGTGCATGCTAAAATGACCGATTTGCATGAATTTTGCCAGTGTGGCAAAATTGCTAGTTGCGTGAATATTACCGTTAAGGAACAAGTGGCCGGTATGCTGAAATTCCAGTATAATGTATTTTGCTGGTTTGGTGATGAAATCGCCGGTATGCATTTTGATGGAAAAGACCGATATGGGCGTATATGTAAAGTGACTAGAATGCATGATGGCCGGAGTGTATGGTGATGATGGCCGGACTTTATAGGGTGATAATGGCTGGAGTGTATGGTGATTTGATGATGGCCGGACTTCATGGGGTGATGACCAGCCAGAGTGCATGGTGATTTGAGGATGGCCGAAGTTGATGATGGCCAGAGTGATGATAGCCGGAGTTGATGATGGCCGAACTTCATAAGGTGATGAATGGCCGGAGTGGTATGGTTATTTGATGATGGCCGGATTTGATGGTCGACTAGAATTATAATATTGACCAGATTTAGAAATATTAACCGGAGTAGATTGATGACGTTGAGAACCAGAGTGAATCCTAAGGTAAAATGCCGAAGTGAATTTTGAAGTAACTTTGTCAGAGTAAAATGCTTTAACTAAATTTGCTGATTACCGAAGTGGAATGAATTTGATGAAGACCGACTTTGTTGATAGTCAGAGTAGATTCACCTACTTTGTTGACTCTTTCCATTCATTCAGAGTAAGTAAACCATTCCCACGTAATCCGCTGGTCTTCTAGAAAAGAAGTATCAAGTAGGTGACTTACCCCACCTACTCCCACCCAACCCATCATCTATAAATACTGAGCTCGATAGTGACGAAAAGAGTTAGAAAAATTTGTGAAGAAAGGGGAAAGTAGGAGACGAAGAGGAAGAAAGAGCCTTAGGCTGGATTGGAGTAAGGAATTCAAAAATCAGGCAAGAGGACTTTGGAACTTATTTTCTATGATCACTGCTTTTGAATACCTCCATTTTGTCAATTGCATTCTAAAGCCCCATCCCCTAAGTTCATTATAAAAAAAATATGAGTTTCATGATTTTGATCTAAGTTTCATGATTATGAAAGTGTAACTCATGATTCTGATTTCATGTTTTGGCACATGCTTTATGTTCAATTTTTGATTGGATTGTTTTGCATGAATGTAACGCCTGACTCTGATTTCATGTTTTGGCCCATGTTTCTGTTCAATTTATGTTCGTATTACTTTGCATGAAAATCTTGTATGAAACTGGAATGTCAAAAATATGAAGGCTCTTTGAATTTGTCCGAAGTATTGAATGTATGAACTTTGAATTGGCCATGAGATATGATGAATTTTGATTATGAACTATGAACATATAAGATCAGACCTAGAATGGTTACTCAGTCAGATAAAGTTCTCCGGCATACCTTAAAATGTTATGGTGGTAATCAAGGATAACTCTGTCTATAGAGTGATACGTGGTCTGCCCCTCCTCAGGAAGTAATGAGATGGTAGAAATTTGAACTTTGAACTTTGAATATGGAACAGAAATGGAAATGGATATGGCTTTTGAACTTTGGCCTCTGATTGTATGGAGTGAATGCAATCTATCATCGATTACTCTCCCCCTCGGTTGGTAGGGTTTACCAGCCTAGGTCTCTTTGAACTATAGAGTTAAAAATGGAAGGACCAATAAAAATGACATGATTTTATGAACTTCAGAATTTAACACTGAATTATGAACTTCGGAATTTGACACTAAAATTATGAACTTTAAAAATTGGCATTGAACTATAAACTTCAAAAAATGACATTTATTTAAGAATTTTGGAATTTGACCCTGAGTTATGAACTTCGGAATTTGACACTGAATTTATGAACTTCAAAATTTGGCATTGAACTATGAACTTCAAAAAATGTCATTTATTTAAGAACTTCGGAGTTTGACCCTGAGTTATGAACTTCGGAATTTGACACTGAATTTATGAACTTTGAAAATTGACATTAAACTATGAACTTTGGAAAATGACATTTATTTAAGAACTTCAGAATTTGAACTTGAGTTATGAACTTCGGAATTTGACACTGAATCATGAACTTTGGAAATTGGCATTGAACTATGGACTTCAGAAAACGACATTGATCATGAATTTTGGTATCTTCCATGACTTTTATTTTATTGCATTTATGACTTACAACACATATTTTTGGTACCTTGTTGGATTTTGGCTCACTCTGTTATGATTTTTCCCCATATTAGACTATAGAATTAGTTCCGGACCATTAGGAATAAATAAAGCTTAGCAAGGAGGAACTTTGGAGTCGGAAAGCCTATTGAAGATTTTGAGGATTTTTGATAGTTATGAATGTATTTATCACAACTTGTGAATGCATGTTATATATGAACAGTGACTATGTATCCGTTTGTTCACATTTTGGGAATAGATCTGCTTTCGCCATCTACTCTTGAATATGATCAGGTTCTAGATGGCATCTCTATATAAGTTTTAGTATAATGAATAGAAATGTTAAAGGAGTTGGAGCCGTGGATATTATATGGCGTTAGATGATCATGTGAATGCATTTGTATTTGCAAGTTTCCTTCAAAAATGAATGTATTGGTTTGGTCCGAACTATCACTGAAGGACAAAAAATCTATCTTGTCACAGGGGGCATGTGGGGGCGTTGTGTTATCGGCCCGGCTACAGACATGATATGTAGATGGTCTGCCTCTGGGTAGATACTAGGAGCTTCTGACCTTAGATCATGTGAGATATCATGGTCCTTTTGTCATTCTCCCGCACCTTTGGTTAGTAAGGTTTACTGATCCTGGTCCGCAAAGATGAATAATTATGCATAAATTATATCCCAAAGAGAAAAAAATTATATTCTAAAGCATAATCGAAAAGCATATTGATCATGTTCTTGTCTATGCATCCATTTTCATAATTATATATATATCCTTCATTGCTTAACCTTTTTAATATTGTCTACAGTTTTGAATATGATGCACTTGTTGAGCATTTGGCTCACCCTTGCTGCTTCTCCTTGCCTTCAGATTAGCACAGGCCTATTATGCCGACAGGACAGAGTAGAGACTAGAGGTGGATTAGGCTCTGGACTTGGAAGACCGGATCGAAATACTTATACCTTATAGATTATAGTTGATTGTATACATTTATGTTTCAGTTAGGTTTATTAATATATATTGTACAAAATGACTAATGATCCGATAGTTTAATTTTTGCTGTCGTTTGGATTTATTTATACTTTCGCAGGTTATTGTAGTTTGTAACAAGTACCTAGTGGCATCTTTCTTGGCTGACGTTGTGTTTAGATACACAGCGTTGGAGCCACGAATAATAAGTGGCAATTGGATCCTGTATGGTTTTGTGTGTTGTTGACTGTATGATGTCGGATGTTTGGATGGATATTATTTTGTACAGGAGATTATACAGATTTTTATATTGGCAAATATCTATATTACAGATGAGACTCTACCAAATTTTTGACAGAAAAATACTATCTGTCACAGGCCAATCAACACTTGGCCTCCTAAACCTTGTTCTCAAGTGAAGTGACCCGATCTCCGGCTATGGAATTTTCAACTACAAGATCACGGGATCTCGTCATCTACTCAGACAACTCTTTCTCCAAATGAACAACCCGGTCACACAGAAACTTGGCCTCAACTTTGCCAATATTAGCTCGTAACACCAAGTCCCTGAATGCAGCAAGATCGATATATGTTAGGGGGAGGTGAGCGATTATAGAATCTTGTTAATACAATATGTCCCTTATCAAATGGACCAAATCCTAAAACTGCAAAACAAACAAACTCTCAATTAGAGGTAGTGACAATAGAAAAACAACTCAGAAGAATCTAACATATGGTACCTCCTTAGTGGGAAGATCTTCACAAGGAGTTAAGCCTAGCGATGATCTGTCAAGCCTTGGGCTCAAAACTGGTGAAGCCCTCCAGCATAAGAGGGGTAGAGAGGGAGAATACAGAGGAGTTACAAAACTAGAGGTGCCTCAAAAATCCCTGGATTTCCTAGAGCATTTGAAGCCAAAGACTGACCCAGATGCTTCTCTACTTCTAGAGCCTCTAATGGTAAAAGATTGTATCCAAACACTTCTACTACTCTGCAAATATTTATTGATACAATAACAAGAGAAACTAGGGAGGTTAGATCTAATTTATTGGATGAAGGAGAATCGACCAAAATTGGGACTCCATACTCAGCTATGAATGGAGGAGCTATTGGCTCTTCATCATCCAAAGATTGTGGCTTGGGATCATGTATCTTCATAAGAGCTATAGGGGAAACTCCCTCGAACTGAATGCCAGCACTTCTTCAAAAATTGAAGTGCTAGATGAAATAAAAACTGGAGTCGACCTCTGAGATGATTCACCAACATCCGTCTCAACCATCTTTTCATAGGCTTCATCGGTGAGCTTATTCAGGTATTTATTTGGAGACAAGTCAGATGAGTCAGTAGTTGAGGCACCAACTTGTCCAACTCCTGCCACTAGAAAAGACTTAATGAAGAGTTTTTCAACTTTTCTTTTTGGTCTACAAGGGCATATCGGTGATGGCCTTCCCACTCAATACTATCTGCCATCTGACGCCATCAATTGCCTAATAGGTCAAAAAATTTCTAGTCTTTTGTAGCTCAACAAGATTATTCTCTATAAGGCTAGTCAAGGGTTTGGACATACGTCTTTTATTGTCTGGGATTGGTCCAGAATAAACAGAGTTGACATCCCTCCAATGGTTGGATAGTCTAATTGGAGGAAACTTCCATGAAAAAAATATCGATCATTCCATCTTTTTACTGAGTACTGGTTCCCTCCAATTTTTTATCCCTTCTTAGGGGTCAAAGAAATCCAATCGCTCCCTTTGTTAGATCAAAAAACAGGATTAATGGCTCGGGCATCCAACATAATCCTTTGATGATGGAAAAAGACGCATAGAAATACAATATATCTAACAGCATTTGGGTAGAGATAAGCAATTGGGAATTCTAGGGCCTTCATTATTTCATAAAATTCTCTGGCCAATGGGATTCTAAAGGTTACTTTTAGATGAAGCTCACAAATGGTAATGAAGTCGTGCCTCGGAGAGCTAACCTTATCAAAAAATGTCAAAACTTGAAAAAGAATGGTAATAGGGATATGATATCTCTCATAAATCTTCTGCACCTAATCGGTTGTGCGGCAAGAAGGAATCTTGGCGACCCATTTGGTAGTAATTTAGGGAACCATGGACTTCTAAAAGCAGAAACTTATGAAACTAGGCTGGCAAGAAAAGTGTAGAGGGTAAAAGATGAAGTGGAGAAGAAGACACACTGGGGTTAAATCGTAGAAATTTAACCAAAATGCATGCCTTACGCCAAGTTTATCTCAAGAACATGCAGCGTTTCGGCAAAAAAAGACACCTGATATGTAAGGCCCGAGTTTGAATAAAATCATAATCATAATTAAGTAAACTAATATAATTAACATTGAGGTCAAATGATAATAAAAATTAGGTCATAAGTCAATAGTGGATTGGATTTCATTAAGTGGAGGGATGCCCGACCAGCGCCCAAGGCATGCCTTTGTATGGAAAGCAGATCGGTTCGCGCCTGAGTGCCAAAACCTGTGGGAGAGCACCCAACATGTGCTTTAAGGGACACCCAAGTGCACACTCACCCATGGGCTCTACGACCAATGCACTCCTGAGCAACGCTTGAGCACTGCAATGCAAAGGCATGGCACTTAATATGTGCCCGAGAGGCGCTTGAGTACCACTTTGTATGTAAAGGAACCTCCGATTGATTTTTTGTCATTCATTTAGATTTGTTGAGAGAGGAGAGAGAAGGATATGAGGAGAAGAGAGAAGAATGAGAAAAAGGCAAATAAGTTCAAATTAAGTGAATCAAAGTAAAAAGTTTGGCAATTTAGAGATAATACAAGTGCATTCCAAGCCTTTCTTGTGAGGTTCTGAATTTAAGAACTCTATAATGATGAGATGATAGTGTGCTCATGATCAATACTAATCCTATGGAATGAATACGGTTTGGTATCGGTAGAAAAATTGAGAAAGAATTCGGGTCCGTGTTGCTGGAGCACGGCCAGCAGGCTTGCGCTTACTGGGCGCTCGAGCACAGCCCCTAGAGTCCTCCCTCGTCCTCTGACCGCTCGAGCTCTGCTAGAGCAAAAAAACCAGAACCAGCCCCCCTGGCTGGCCGCTCAAGCTGCACTCAAGCGGTGGACAGCCAGTGGCACGACTGCCCGCTGGCTGCTCGAGCCGCGCTCGAGTGGTGGGCGTAGTATAAATACATGATCTGCCTTCTCTCCCCTCATTTTCACACGGGCTTAGGGTTTCTAGAGAGAGAGGGTGCTGATTCTAGAGAGAGAAGTAGGAGATCGAGGCTTGGGAGCCCGAATCTGTCCATGAGCGAGGTATAAAGGTGAAAGCACACATCGAGGCAGGTGTTCTCATACTCACTTCTCATTCCCATTCGATGTTTTGTTTGATTTGACTAGGTATTTTGTGTCGATACCCATTGATAATGTTAGAATCTTGAAACCCGTGCAAGGACCAAAGAATATATAGTTAGTTGTTTGAACCGTGTCCGATTTGTCCGGTTGGGTTTCACCAAAACCCTAACCCACGAGATTTTGGGGATTTCCAATTTTCCACCCGTGTATCATGAAATTGACCACAAAATGTGAATCCCCACGTCCCAATGATGTATATATGTCAACCGTTGGTCCAATCTTGAACGTTTTGACCCGTTTGCGGCGTCTGAGCCCTCTAAACGGGTGTTGTTACTGTTCACCCGAGACCAAAGGTGGAAAATACATGTTGTCACCTTTGTAAAATGATAAAATAATCCTAGAATATGAATCCTCGTATCCCAATTGTACGTATATATCAACCGAATATTGGATCCCGCAAGATTTGACCCGTTGTGGCATCCGGGAGCCTTAAAAGTTATCCGTAATTGTTCATCTGAAAATGAATGGGAAGTTGCATGCTTCCATCATCATGTAAAGTTGAATCGAATCCAAATGTGAAATATCGTGTATGAATTGTGCGTACGAATCCACCGGACGTCCGATCTCCAAGTATCAAACTGTTTACGACGTCCGGATGTTCAAAATAAAATCCGATAATGTTCACCTGAAACAAAATGAGAAATGTAAGTGTTATGCATTCATAATTGTTATTGATGTAACGTTTAATTATTTAAACGGAAATGTAAGCTTTGAATGTGAATCTATGTGCTGGAGGCAAGGGAATGAGTCCCAGAGGTTCAAAGTGATATGCGATCATCGAAGGTAAGGAATCTAATCTCTATTGTGAACTTGGAATGGATTATTATGGATTAAGAGAATTGAGTCCCACAGAAGATTGTGAACCGAGGAAGTGAATGGAAGGGAATCCACATTGTATCTTGTGATGATATAATCTCCCGGATAGAGATATGTTTGATGATATGATCTCCCGGTTGGAGACGTGTGATGGGAATGAGATTTCCCGAGATGTGATTGTGTGTGGCAAATATGAATTTTTCCCTCCAAGTGTTAAACTAATCTTGAAACTAGGACCATGATTCGTAGGGGTTGCCTTCTTTAGTATACCATGTCCATCACGGTGTGAACCCGATGAATACTTGGCCACGTATTCTGGCCGCTCGTAGGAACAGGTGATGTTTATGGTACGCTTTAGGAAACTACTGTGGAAGAACGATGGTTGCCCTGGTCCCCGGGGGTGTAGGGCGTGTCAGTTGAACGCTACATATTGAGATGTAGTCGTTTTGATGATTGTTGTATGGATGTAACCAATGGTCGTGTGCTGCCGACCTAAAACAGTAGTCGTGGCTTTAGAATGTGTAGCGAACATATTCCTGTCCTCGTTCTCTCGCATCGTTGGTTAGTACGGTCTACTAGCCTGGGTCTATAAATACGATGTAATAATAAAAATGAATAATGTTTAATAGATGAACCATGAGAACTATGTGAATCAAGTGATTCAAGATGTAACCGTGAGAATCTAGTGATTCCAAATGATGATCAATCAATATAATCGTGAGAACCGTGGGAATCAAATG
>JAOVVI020016559.1:0-10855 GCA_028571085.2 Nepenthes alata
GCACATCCACATAAAGGAGATAAGAAACCAAAGTTGCGGCCGATAGCACATATGCAGCTTACTCAAGATTTTTTTTTGTGCAAGAAAAGAGAGCAGCAGGCGCTCCAAGCCATTAGAAACCATACCGGGCGATTCTAGCAAACCGTCATTCTGTTCCAAAACCAGCAATTCTGACTATGCCATTCCAAACCGGGACTCCCATCCATTCCAGGATGGAACAAGAAAACCGGTTGAATCAGGCAAACTGACAACGGGGCGCAAATCAGAATTCATCGAAGACTAGGCTTCTAGACAACCCGTAACCCATTCCGCCCAATTCTGGCAAACCCAACACCTTCACTCATTTGCCTACCATCTGTCTACCAATGACCAAACCGGCCGCATCAGTCAAATGAAGACCATTCCTGGGTCGTGGGGGAGGAGCCGGAATGAGTTTCCACATTTTTTTTTCACAAACATGTTCAAACTAGTATAATCCTCTAATCCAGCAATTTGCACCATTCCGGCAAATTGCTTAACACCAGCAAAAACGCCAAACAGGTAAGAATCACCGAACCAATAAACCAGTAAAATTACAGGCATACCATCCAATCGAAAGCACCAAATTGGCTGGTCAACGAGTTGACCGGCCAAAAACCACTTTTTCTGGTCAACTTGTTGACCGGCCAAGAGCCTCCTCCCAGCGCGCCAAAACTGCATCTCCAATCTGGTTAGCCTGTTGACCAGACAAGAGCAGCAAGCCTTCCATGCTATGTCGGCAGCCTCCATGATCCTAGGCCAAATTGGCCGGTCAGCACTTTGACAGGCCAAAACCCATTTTGGGTGCATCCTTTTTTTTTGGGTGCCCATAGCCTAACGAAAGCACCATTTTGGCCGGTCAACTCGTTAATCGGCAAAAAACCATCCCGGCATTTCTTCATACTAGGCAAAAAGCAAACAAGGCAAATCCTCAAGCCGGCCAACGATCCCAGCATTTTGCAGCAAACCAGCGAAAACCACAATCCGGCTAAATGATCTTTGCCAGGAATAAATCAGCAAACCATAACAGTCAACATATGCATTCCGATAAATACTCACCAACCGTCAAACCTGGACCATACTATGCAAGGAGTAGTAATCAGGAATGGAACTACGACCGGCTGATACTTTTGTCGAAGGAATCCCTAGAGCTTTTTGATTTTCGGTGTCTCCTTGACTTGGGTTGCTTCTAGGTTCGATCTTGCTCTGCAGGAGAAGGTGTGATAACCTGAAGCGCCCCAACCTGAGCATGATTGGAATGCACTTCACTTACTCTCCTATCAGACCGCTACTGTGAGCAAATGGAGGAGACAGGAGTTCCTAGAAGGTTCGCTACGGTGGCAGATTCATCAACTATATGGAGACTCGCCACTAAGCCACTTAATTGGCTAAAATTGCAATTTGGGAATACAGTCTCCGTTTTCAGCAAAGTATCCAGAAAGCCAACGACTACCTTCTTCCCAGCAGGGGATAAGGATTCAATATATAGTGGAGTAGTCGTGGCTACCACCAATAACTTGATAGCTTCAAATAATGCACTAGGAAGACTGTCCTGATCCGCCAAAGCTAGGGGAGAAGAAGACTTGAACTCATCCCTCGCCTCTTCAGTTATAGCTAGCAAACATTTTTCCATGAAATCATGCACAGTTTGCCTTCCTTCTGAAGTTAAAGAATCGAGATATATCTAGGTAGCGTTAGGCTCCAGCAACATCTTGAGGGCATTAAGCATTGGGTCGTGAAAATCGTCCTCATCTTCCACTTCCTCCTCAACCTGATCAGAAGCATCCTGGGAGTACTTACAAGAACGTTTGGTGATAGAATTGGGTGCTAAAACTAAATCAGCACCATTAACAAAAAGCGTCACACTCGAGGATCAATTCTCAAGTACCCCTTCAACCAAAGCTGGAGCATGCAAAGGGTTGCCAAGGACATCCCTATCATTTTGAGCATCTAAAGTAAACTGTTTATCAACTCCTGGAAGCTGAATGGAATCATTGCTTCAAGAATTGATTTTTAAACAATCAAGGTCTAGGTCCTCAGTCTCCCTACCATCTGCTATAGAGTCTTGAAGGAGGGCAAAAGAGTTAGAGGCAGGCATATTAGGATCCGCCTTATTAGGAGCATCAGGAACATGATTTTCCTTGTTGGTCTTGGGCTGATCATGAGAGGGCTGTGAAACCGACAAACTTCGACCGGTAGGCCCGAACACCTTCGCAGGTTTACCTTTTGGTTCAGTCATCCCCTTCCTATTACAATGGCTACCACGAGCAGGCTTCCATTGATACTCTATATTAATCATTGAGTATAAATGATCAGGATGCTCAGTTGAGCATTTTGACCTGATTTTTACATGATCAGGCAAAGGGGTATCAGTTCCTACTTTCACACAAACACTGGCAAAACCCAACCTTTTCCATCTTCTTAGAAACAGGGTCTGGAAGTAAGGGCTTTCCCACAACACTTGCAATCCAGCTCAAACCCAAAGGTGTCCAGAATTCCACTGGCACGTGAGACAAGGTGATCCAGATGGGAAAAAATTTGTGCTCCCCTTTAGACAATGGCATACCCGGTTTTCATATCTTGAGAAACAAGGGGTGTCCAGCAAAAGTCCAGGGACCACCCGCAAGACATTTCTCAAGCTGATTACAAGAAGAAAAATGGAAGAAAAAGAAACCTTGGTCATCACCAGCCACATGTTGCAGCTCAAATCAAGCCCAAGTTTCCTAGCAATGTGGCTGACAGCTTGATAATGCAGGGGGTTGCCAGAGAAATACCCAACCAATGTGCCACCCCAGATTTCCTCCCCTTGCTTGATAACTTAGACGGGGGAGTCAAAACCCCCTTATCCCCATCCCCTAATTTAGGAGGAAAGTATTTCAAAGAGGACTTACCACCTCTGATATTCTGCTGGACCACAAAAGACCATGAATCATTGGAGGTTTTGAATCAGACGCCCCTAATAAAGACGCATTTGCAAAATCAGCAATGTCATCAGATATAGGAACCATCTCAGAGCAGGGAAGGTTCACCGCCTGTGAAGAATAGACCCCTGACACCCTTCGGGGTTGACATTAGAAACCACATCCACATGGAGGGTGATTGATTTAGAAGGTAGGGGGAGAACGCCAAATAACCTTGAAGGAACATGCGCATCAGAGGACCCATGAGATACCTTAGATTTCAAATAATCAGAAGACAGAACAGAGATAGGGGTGAAATGAAGGGGAAGAGAGCGAGACAGGGCCAGAGAAGATGGGACTACGTTTATGGGGGGAGGAAACCGGCACCCCTGAGGGACCAGCCATAGCTGGTGGCGCCGTCGAAGGAGGGGGGAGAACGGGAGAAGCGGCAGGCAACCCTAAAACTGCCAACGCAAATATGAAATTTGAAAATCTAGAGAGAAGGGAGAGCTTCTCTCTAATCCCTCAAACTAGCATCACCAGCTACTTTGTGATCTCATCCGTCAGACCCTGTTGAAACTTTCAAGTAAGGAGCATAGCGGGACAATTCGATAAATTTCACGTCATACTCCTCGACCGATCGATTCCCTTGCCTAAGTCTCGCAAATTCTTCTTCTTTCTGCTCTTGAAGGCTTGTGAGAAAATATTTTTCCATGAACACATTCTCGAACATTTCCCAAATAATTTCCTCTTCAGTTACTCCCATAACTCTCTTTTGCATTGCTCACCAATGATCGGCTTTTCCTTCCAGTTTATAGGAGGCAAACGTCACTTTATCTTCCTCGAGACAACGAATGACTGTAAAAACGTTTTTGAGCCTCTGGATATATCTGCCTTTGTCGGATCTGGCTCCCCATAAACTTGGGCACTCGTTCATTAGTAAACCGATCTTAGGCTGATGCTCCTGGATTTGTTGGGCCTAGAGCTGGTATTAAAGTTACATGGTGCCAAGAATTCCATTACATTAGTCATCTGTCCTAGTAGATTTAGATACTCTGCTTCTATATCAGGTTGAGTGGTAGTACCGAATCAAGTTTTTCTTCTTTGACTTGCCATTTTATAGCTCCAATTGGTCAAATATTATTACGGATTAGCGTCTCACATTAAAATTCAATTGGAGGTCTTGACTAGGATTAGTAACTAAATCATAACTATAACTAACAGTTCCCAACTTAAACTAATCCAAACCAATTCTAGCTTCCGCATCATGATTGATCAACCTAAGGAATCTCCTTAATATTTTTCTGATACCACCTATGATGCCTCACGCCCTTATTTTTGTCATTAGTTAATAATAATATTATTAAATGTGATAAATATACAGAAACATACACAGGATTCATATATTTGCCATACTATTAGTGGCACCAACATCGTACTATAGAAATACGATGTTGGGTCATGTTAAAGAAAGATACTTACTAAAAACCAAAATCTATCTCATATTAACTTGTGGAAGTATATATAACACTCACCATAATCTGCGGAAGCAATTCTAAACTAATGTCACCAAAAATTAAAATACATCATGTCATACTCCTAAAATTTTACAGTATTAATATATACATATCTTAACTTAAACTTTTTTTTTAGTAAGTAGTCTTAACTTAAACTAAGTACATCAAATTCTAAGCATCTCGAGTATATTATCGAAATATAAAGCAAAACTAAGACTTTCTTCTTCATTCCTATTCGTTAGGCATCAGCTCCTGCGAAATATCCGAAGGGTAGTAAAATAGTAATTGAGTGAGCCAAATACTCAGTAAGGCACTATATATACAATGATATGCACATCTATATTGAACATATGCCATCAAAAGGAATAGGAGTATACATGAGTATGAAATATGAGCAGAAAATATTTTCCTGATGTCTTCAATTTCCTTTATCTTGTTCTTTTATTGTCTTTCAGTCAAGACTTAATTTGATGGATTAGGGCCAATAGGCCTTACCAACTAATCAGAGGCCTAGGGAGCAGACAATTGAGAAAAATGATTGTGTTTACCACATAATTAAAGGCCGTAATACTTCTTATTCAGCCAGAAGTGGGCCGTACATACCTTTTACCCGATACACGGCGCTGTAATGCCGTTTTATTTCCCCCACAGTAGGGTCATTTTCTCGATTACCTACTACAATATTCCAATGCATGCCAGAGCATATTTCTATCCGAATAAGTTTTTGGTCCAATTTCTTACTTCTTTTCAAAATTTATTGTGGAAACTCTATACTTATTCTTGGTACTTCTTTTGAATTTTCTCCATTCTGGTAGAAAATAATCATATTTGTAAACATTGTGTAGAGCTTCCATTTAACTTCCATAAATATAGGGCTGAAATTTAGCATTGAAATACTAGAGATACAGCAAAATATCAAAGTCTTGTAATATGTTTATATGCTGAAACTTCAGATGCATTAGTTGGTTTAATTGCCTCAAAACAACTTGTACATGTTGAAAAATTAGGACTAATACATTATGTGTTTTGGCCGGTTCGGTTGTCGATTTGATGGCTAGTTGAATGGCCAGTTTGACCTACTTTCTACATGCCGAAAACTTAGCATCAACATATCATGCTTTGATCGGTTTATTGCCGGTTTAGTGCCGGTTCAACTAATTTTTATAAGCTGAAAAATTCAGCATGCTCTATCCGATTTAGTTACTGATTTAAGGCCCGGTTCAGCGACCAATTAAGTTCGAATTTTACAGGTTGGCACTTCATCATCATCACATAACACCTTGGCTGATTTAGCTCTCGGTTTAGCCGGTTTAGGGGCCGGTTCAACCTACTTTCATAGGCTACAATTTTAGCGTCAGCATGGATATTATTAGCTAGTTCTGTTGATAATTGGGGGCTTGATTTAGTAGCTAGTTCACGGCTAATTTTACAGGCTGACACTTCATCATCATCACATAACACCTTGGCTGATTTAGCTGCCGGTTCAACCGGTTTAGGGGTAGTTCAACCTACCTTCATAGGCTACAATTTTAGCATCAGCATGGATGTTATTAGCTGGTTCTGTTGATAATTTGGGGCTTGATTCAGTAGCTGGTTCACGGCTAATTTTACAGGTTGACACTTCATCATCATCACATGACCCTTTGGTTGATTTGGCTGTCGGTTTAGCCGGTTTAGGGGCCGGTTCAACCAATTTTCATAGGCTATAACTTCAACATCATATGGATGATATTAGCTAGTTCTGTTGCAGTTTTGCGGCCTGGCTCAGATGTCGGTTCAGGGCTAACTTTATAGATTGACACTTCATCATCATCACATGACATCTTAGTTGATTTGGCTGCCGGTTCTGCAGGTTTAGGAGCCATTTGAACCTAATTTCATAGGCTGTAATTTCAGTATCAGTATGGATGTTAGCTAATTCTGTTATTGATTTGGGGCCCGGTTTAGTGGCTAGTTTAGGGCTAACTTTATAGATTGACTTTCATAATCATCACATGACACTTTGGACACTTTGGATTATATGGCTGCTGATTCAACCAGTTTAGGGGCCGATTCAACCAATTTTCATAGGCTGCAATTTCAGTATTAGTATGGATGCTGTTAGCCGGTTCTGTTACTGGTTTGGGGCACAGTTCAGTGGCCAGTTCAAGGCTAACTTTATAGGTTGACACTTCATCATCATGATATGACGCCTTGGCTGATTTGGCTGCCGGTTCGGCCGGCTTAGGGGCCGGTTCAACCTAATTTCATAGGCTGCAATTTCGGTATCAGCATGGATACTGTTAGCCGGTTCTGTTACTGATTTGCAGCCTGGTTCAGTGGCCGGTTTAGGGCTAACTTTACAGGTTGACACTTTATCATCATCACATGACACATTGGCTGATTTGGCAGCCGGTTTAGGGGTCATTTCAATCCTATTTTCATAGGGTACAATTTCAGCATAAGCATGGATGCTATTAGCTGGTTCTGTTGCTGATTTGGGGCCCGATTCGGTGACCGATATAGGGCTAACTTTATAGATTGACTCTTTATCATCATCACATGACACCTTGGCTAATTTGGCTGTTGGTTCAGCCAGTTTATGGGCCGGTTTAACCTATTTTCATAGGTTGCAATTTCAGCATCAGCATAGATGCTATTAGTCAGTTTTGTTGTTGGTTTGTAGCCCAGTTCAATGGTCGGTTCAAGGCTAACTTTATAGGTTATTATTACTTCATCATCATCACATGACACATTGGTTGATTTGGCTGCCAATTCGGCCGGTTTAGAGGCCGGTTCAACCAATTTTCATAGGCTGCAATTTTAGCATTAGCATAGATATTGTTAGCCGGGAACTTATTGCTGATTTGGGGCCCCTTCAGTGGCTGGTTAAATGCTAACTTTACAGGTTGACACTTCATCATCATCACGTTACACCTTGGTTGATTTGGCTATCGATTCAGCCGATTTTGGAGCCGGTTCAACCTATTTTCATAGGCTACAATTTCAACATCAGCATGGATTCCATTAGCCGGTTCAACCTATTTTCATAGGCTACAATTTCAACATCAGCATGGATTCCATTAGCCGGTTCTGTTGCTAAACGGTAATTGGTTCAGTGGCCGGTTCAAGACTAACTTTACAGGTTGACACTTCATCGTCATCACATGACACCTTGGCTGATTTAGCTACAAGTGTAGCAGATTTAGGGGCCGGTTCAACCTAATTTCATAGGCTACAATTTCAGCATCAGTATAGATGCTGATATGACTGCCGGTTCTGTTGCTGATTTGGGGCCCGATTCAGTGGCCAGTTCAGGGCTAACTTTATAGGTTGATACTTCATCATTATCACATGACACCTTGGCTAATATGACTGCTGGTTCATCTGGTTTAGGTGCCGGTTCAGTCCTATTTTCATAGGCTGCAATTTCAGCATTAATGTGGATGCTGTTAGACAATTCTGTTGCTGATTTAAGGCCTGTTTCAGTGGCCAGTTCTGTGTCTTTCGCAGCCAGTATACAAGTTGATAGCTCAGCATCAGTGCATAATGCATTGGCCAGTTTGGTTGCCATTTTAGCTGATTTAGCGGCCAGTTCAATCTTATTTTCATAGGTTGCAATTTCAGCATCAGCATGGATGCTGTTAGCCAGTTCTATTGCTGATTTGAGGTCCTGTTCAATGGCCAATTTAGTGTGTCTTTGGCAGCCAATTCATAGGTTGACAGTTCAGCATCAGTACATGATGCCTTGGCCGGTTTGGTTGCCGGTTCAGCTGGTTTAAGGGCCGGTTCAGTGGCCTTTTAGGAGCCGGTTCACATATGCAACAAATGCATGATGCTTTAAATTGATTCAACAGCCTCTTTATCAGTTTCAAAACTAGTTCTTTGCCTGTTCTAAATTGAAAGTACATTAGTGGCAGCATAGTAGATATAGTAATTTATGTATTGGATCAACAATACTTAAAGAAATTAGCAAGAAATCACAACAAATAAAAGAAAGGCTTAAGTGTACACTTGCCTTAATATGAATTACCCAAAGTACTTAAGTCAGCTATGAACTGTGGAACCTTCACTCCTTTACCTCTTCTTTCTTTTTGGTTTTCCTTCCTCTGCTTTCTATTTTTGTTTCCCTCTTTTCTCCACCCGTATCCTCCCTTTAATTCATCCAAATTTATCCTACATATAAAGCTGATTTATCAGCTTGCTGTCTCTCCCTCTCTTTTCCCACGTTATCCCTTTAATTTGCTGAATCACTACTCTGTTTGTTGCCTTATGATACTGCTGTGTGGCCGCTGTCTTGTGCTGCTGCCGAGTGTGTTGCTGAAGCATGCTGAATTCATCAGCTCTTTGGAGTTATGTGTTGCTGAAGTATGATACTGCTGCTGCCTCACGCGCTGTTTGATGAAGCTGTCGTCTGTGTGTTGTCTTCCTGCTGAATTCTTGTGCCGTGTGTGTGTTGTCTTCCTGTTAAATTATTGGAATTTTGCCGAAGTAAGATTCTGCCGTGTGGCAGCATCCAACTGTGGTATGCTGCTGCCGTGTGTGTTGTGTGCTGAAGCATATTGAATATTAGTCAATCACTTTGGTTTGTGCTGCATTCTTCAGCTGCTGCGCAAGGAAATTATTGCTGCCCTGCTGCTGCCCGTGTATTGCTGCTGCTGAAACTGCCGAAGCATGCAGCTGCTTGCTTGCTGAAGCAAGCAGCTATTTTATTGTTTTCTGCTGCCCCACGTGCTGTAGCATGCTCTTAAGTCTACTGCTGCCCCTACTGAATTATTAAGTCTATGTGCTGCTGCCCCATATGTTGTCCACCCAAATTTAATTATCAATCATGTTGAGTCACTTGTTCTCTTGAAGTGTGCTGATATTTCTACTACTGCTGCTGCCCGGGCTGTCATTTAGCCAATTAAGCTGAATTCAGTTGCTAATTGGTTGAAAATTTAGTAGCCGTGCTGTCTTCTTGCTATTTGTGCTATCTTTTTATCAATTGGAATTAAGTCGGTTGCTAATCGGTTGAAAAGTCGGCGGCCGAGCTATCTTCCTGTCAACCGAAATTAGTTCGGTTGCTAATCGAGTCAACTGATTAATTTTTGTGCCGTTGCTGTGTCCCGAGGTGAACCTATGGCTTCCAGATTTTTACTGTTCATCAACCTCGATTTTACATATACTAGCATAGCTTGCTTAAAAAATCTCGGACTTTACACTACCTTTGTGATACGATTCGATATGTGACCCTTTTCCGATGGCAAAAGCTTTGTGATCTTCCCGACTAGAAGGGTTGACTCCCTTTTCTAACGGTAGGAAAAGGCTTTGTAATATGTGACGTAGAGACCCTCTCCAATTGTATTTTATGAGAATCATCGTAAGGTAATTGGACAGAACTAATATATTCAGACGTCTTAATTTATTAGACAGAGTTGAGGACTGCACTCAATTTTGTGGATGGCAAAACATAGTGGCTTTGTTCCTTGTTTATAGGAGATAGTATATAAACGGCTGTACCTATGGGTGTAAATAGTGGTTGATATGACTCAAGGCTATCGAGAATATATGTAACCCTTCTTCAAGTTAGTTTCTTGGTCTTTGGTTTCCGATTTGTATATGTTTTAGATTTTGATGTGTTTTCTGCATTGATTTGTATTGAGACTTCGTTTGAGATTTGCAGGTTTTACCCACAGTTGGGATTCGATTAGTCTCATATATTCGGTTATGTGATTTCGTTTTGGATTATGTAATTTTTGTTCTCGATTATGTTTCATTTGGAATATGTCCCGATGGGATTATGTTTCGATTTGATTATTCTTTGAGTACGAGACCACCTTTGGACTTTCATTGTCGAGCTTTCAGATTTGTGGTTTTTACGTATTTTGAATGTGTTTATGGACCATTCTCCTAATTTCAGATAATAATATTTATTATATTATATGATATTTGTTGAGTTTTCGGCTCACATTTTTATTTTCTTATCCCTTCAAATTAATAGTTTGGATACATTGTAGCAGTTTGGACGTGATTTGATCGTAATCTCGTTCACATTTGGTGAGTTTTAGTTTTGTTTTTAGACTAGAAATGTAATAGATGTATTTTGAACATTGAGATTGATAGGATGTAGACCTATGGTTATGTGTGGGATCAGTTTGGTGTTTGTTATTTGGAAATATGTGATGTTGGTTGTCACCTGCCTTTGTGACATTATGGAGTAGGTCGTGGTTTATTTTATTATCCAGATGGGTTATTTGATTAGGTTTTGTGATTGGTTTGTGTCTTCTTTCTTAACATTATGGAACGTTGAGGTTTTATGTGTTATTGTCAGGTCATGCATGGAATTGGAAATTTATTTTGGTCTTTGATAATTTATAGTGGGATTTATAATTTTGTGGATTGTAATTAACTATATTTATTTAGACTTGTTTTGGTCCGAATTCGTGACAGGTTATACTT
>JAOVVI020016560.1:0-10855 GCA_028571085.2 Nepenthes alata
CTTGCGTGAGCCTGACTGCCAACCTTTTAGGCCGCGAGATTCTTCATGGGCCAGACATGGAACCCAACAAATAGTAATATTTTATAAAATAAGATATACAATGCTACCCAAATTAACAAATTAATATAATATAATTTATAATATTAGCATTCATAATTTCATTTAAATTAAAATATTAAATCTCCAAATTTATTCTGACATTATCTATATAATTATTATTATTTACTTTTATTACAAAATAACAGCTTATTATACGGTTATATATACAAAAATTATATAAAAACTTTTATTTATATTTAATGTCAAATCATACTATTCTCAACAAATCATATAATTTTTTAATAAGAAAAAAAGAAAATATTATACAGGATTAAGAATATTAAGAAAATAATTATTAATGATACAGGATTAAGAATAATTATTAAGAATATTTCTTGTCAAATTATTAAGAATATTTGTTGATAATTATTAAGCGTCAGTGTAAAATCATAAAATAGATGCCGAATAATTGCCTTCCTGAAGGAGGAAATGAACAGTGAGAGGGTCGGAGTGGTCATTTTCAAGGATCTACAAGCTGCTCTATATAATGAAAGGCTGCGGACAGCGTTGTCTATTCTCGGTTTTTGTTGATGAAATTTCTCTGTCTCCCTGCTGTCCCAGAAGCGTGCGTTCCGGCGATACTAGTGATATTATGGCCGTTTTCAGCGCGGTTTTTCTGGTGGAAACCGAGGTGGTGGACTAAGTTCTCCGTTTTTTATTGCCACTTTCGTCGGATCTGTTTCGCTTTACTTGCTTTTCTTGTATTCTGATTTTTTCGGAGATTGGTTTTACCGCTGTGTCTTTCGTGTTTTTGGCGCGTTTTTATGTTGAGATCGTCAGGTATCGCAGACATTTGAATATAGTGTACGGTTTGAGGTCCCCCCCCGCCCCCCTGAGGTTCAGATTCTGATTCGTAGTATTTTGGAGTACTGGACATGTCCTTGTAGCGGTCTGCAGTTCTGGTATACCATGAATTTGTTGTTTTTGGGGGTTCTGTAGGGCAAAAGGACGACAAATGTTTGTGTTGATTGTTGATTTTGTTTTTTATTTTTAAATCTCAGTTGATATGCTTAGCTTTTCGCTTTGTGTTCTTCATGTTTTTTGTTTGGGACTTAGGGTCCTCAGAAAAAAACCCGAGTGACATTATGTGTACCATTTTCAAGGTGAGGCTTATTGTCTATAGATTTGACAACTTGAGGCAGAAATACTGTGTTGAGAACTCAAATATGGAACTTTTTAGTCGAGTTGTTATTGTTCTTATTGCTATCACCTTATTTGTCATCGAATGTCACTATGAGTATTTGCAAGTATCTTGTTGCTATCAAAAAATACATCATAAATATTGTAAATATTTTGTAACTGTTTTTATTCCTTTATTCTTTTTGTAGGATGTTGTCAATATTTTTTTGTTAATTTGTTATGTCTTTTGTTAGGTTAGTTATTAGGGAATATTCTTATTTGGTATTACTTAATGGGGTGTAAGGCGCTGTTTCGGTGAGCCATCAATTACATTCAGATATTGATTTGCTGTCTCTGCATTTACATTCATTACTCGTCCTCCTTCCTGTCAGTTTCTCAGTTCTCTTTTCCCAAACTATCACCCCAATATCCTAGCTAGTAACTTTTTATCTCTCTCTTCTTTTCCTCACCAATGTTCAGCTATTCAAAAAGATATTTGGGTTTCGGACACCGGTGTTATAGATCATATGATTTGTAACTCATCTTTATACACCAATAAAAATGCCCAAATATCCTGTTTTGTAAAACTTTTAGATGGAAGTAAAGCTCTGGTTACTCATATTGGAACCATCAAACTCATAGATAAAATAATCCTGAAAAACATTCTTTATGTTCCTTCTTTCACTTTCAATCTAATTTCTGCAAAAAGACTCATTGATGCTTTTGGTTGTTGTCTATTTTTTTTCTCTAATCTATGTTCAATTCAGGACCTTGCCTTTTGGACAATAATTGAGACAGGGGAAGAGAGAAATGGCTTATATCACCTGTAAAAAATAAGTACTTTCAAATACTTTGGATGTCTTTATTACTAAGTCTTCCCATCAGAATATGAAGCCTTCTATTCTTTACGTTTTATCTCCTTTAGAAATTCGGCATTATCGTTTAGGACACGTATCATATTCTCACTTAAAGTTGATTGATGATTCTCTTGTAAAAGGAACATTGCATTCCATTAATGATAGTCCTTGTTCTATTTGTCACATGACTAAGCAACTTCTCCTTCTTTTTTCTTCTAGTACCCATAGATCACTTACTATATTTGATATGGTTCATTGTGATTTATGAGGACCTTTCTTTGAAATATTTTATGATAGTTATATAAGTATTTTTTGACCATTGTTGATGATTTCTCTAGGAGTATATGGGTCTATCTTCTTAACCAAAAATTTGACACTAAATTTTGTTTGGAAGCTTTCTACAATCTTATTGAAATACAATTTGATGCTAAAATCAAAATTATAAAAAGTGACAATAGATTTGAATTTTGTATGAGAGATTTTTTTTAACAAAGGAGGTATTATTCATCAACGGAGTTGTGTGGAGACATTGCAACAAAATGGTATTATGGAACGTAAATATCAACATTTGTTGAATGTTGCCATGGCCATTAGATTTAAATCAGGACTTCCCTTAAAATTTTAAAGTGAAGTCCAACTCCATTGCCATGGTCTTATTGTTTTTTGACTGCTGCATACATTATAAATAGAATTCCAACTTCATTACTAAAAAATAAAACTCCATGCAAAAATTCTTTTCAGAGTTAAACCAAAATATGAAAATTTGAGAATATTTGGTTGTTTGTGTTCTGCTTTCACTATATCTCATGGACGAAAGACTTTTAATTCTAAAAGTAGGAAATGTATTTTTCAAGGTTATCTATTTGGAGTTAAAGGTTATAAACTTTTTGATTTGCATAGCCATGTTTCCTTTTATTCTAGGGACATTATCTTTTACGAGAATGTTTTTTCTTTTCAAAAAGTCAGCACTGAATCTATTCTGTATGAATTACCATCTGTTGTTACCAATGACAACCAGTCATCTTCTAATATATATGAACAAGACCTGAACCCAATCACAAAATATACACCAATTGATTCTCCAAATATAGATCAAGAACAACCAATTAGCAGTGAGCCTGGAGACCAAAGGGAAGCCTCATCAGGTATACAAGTTGTTGAAAAGCATTTATAGTCTTAAACAAGTTTCTAGGTAATGGTATTCAAAGCTTTCTACCTCTCTTATTGACTTTGGATTCATTCAATCCAAGGTTGATTATAGCACTTCTTGTATATATGGATGATATTATTGTAGCAAGTAGTTGTTTGGAGTCAGTTGCTTCTATCAAATCATTTCTCAATCAAGCTTTCAAGATTAAAGATCTTGGTGTTTTAAGATATTTTCTTGGTATAGAAATGGCGTAATCTTCCAAAGGTATACACATTTGTCAAAGAAAATATACTCTTGATATTTTGGCTGTTTGTGGCACTCTCGGATCCAAGCCTCTTAAACTCCCAATTGATCAAAATTTGAGACTAAGAAGCCGGGATTATTTTACAAGATCCAAGTGTGCGTAGAAGATTACTTGGAAGACTTCTCTATCTAATAGTGACAAGGTTAGATCTATATTATGCAATACAAATTTTAAGTCGATTTATGAATCAGCCAACTTTTTGTCATATGAATGTTGCTTATCAGGTTTTATAGTATCTAGAAATGAATCCAAGACAAGGAATATTGTTTTCCTCTACTTTTGAAATACAACTTAAAGCTTTCTGTGATGCTAATTGGGCTTCATATCCATATACTCGAAGGTCTATTATTGGTTATTGCATTTCTATAGGAGATTATCTCATTTCTTGGAAATGCAAGAAACAATATGTAGTTTCTCATTTTTCAGCAGAGGCAGAATACCGTTCCATAGCTACAACTTGTTGTGAATTATCTTGGTTACGATATATTTTGCATGATTTGCAGATTTCACACTCAAATGCAGCATATCTTTATTGTGACAACCAGGCTACAATTCACATTGTAGCAAATCCTATATTCCATGAATGCACCAAACATATCAAATTGGATTGTTATTTAATCAGAGACAAGATTCAAGAAGGAAGTATTCGCACATACCATATCACCACTCATAATATTTTTACCAAGATTATACCGTCTCATCTTTTGAAGTCACATTTATCCAAAATGGGCATCATTAATCTGTATGCTCCATCTTGTGGAGGGGTATAATACATCATAAATATTGTAAATATTTTGTAACTATTTTTATTCCTTTATTCTTTTTGTAGGATGCTGCCAATATTTTTTTGTTAATTTGTTATGTTTTTTGTTACGTTAGTTATTAGGGAATATTCTTATTTGGTATTATTTAAAGGGGTGTAAGGTGCTGTTTTCGGTGAGCCACCAATTACATTCAGAGATTGATTTGCCATCTCTGCATTTACATTCATTACTCGTCCTCCTTTCTTTCAGTTTCTCAGTTCTCTTTTCCCAAACGTCGCCCTTCTTTGTCTTTCTTTACAGTAGCTATGAGTGTGCGTTGCTGGTACCTAGTGTTTGTTTGAGCTGTATCCAAGTACTCTTTGAATATTATTTTATCGTAAGTGTTAGCCACATCACTTCTTTGGTAACTAAGAATCACTGCCCCATTTTGTGGGCCAAACACTGGGTACATGACCCTACTGCAAAGATTATGCAACATAAAGTGCAGAAGTCAAATTTGTGATTATGGACCCAACTACCATGCCTTTTCAAACTGCCTTAATCGGGATGTCAATGACATCATGGTCAATGTTGATGCTGCACGATAGTGTTCATACTTAAACTGTATGATCAATGTTCTATTACAGCTCTTTTGGACTGTTAGCTTCATGACTGGCTGATGTCACATTGTTTATCTAGTAATCTTGTTTTGTTTTATTTGTTCATACATATGATTGTAGTGCTGTGATGTTGAATTAATATCTATCATTTATCTTTTGGCTTTTTAATTCAAATAGATATCTTTTTGTATGGTCCAGAGTGATCATTCATGTTTGAGAAACTATTTTGCTACTCTATTTGAATCTCTTCTGTCATTTACTATTCAATTGGACTTGCGTTTCTGATGTGGTGCGGTTTGTGAAAGAGCTACTTTTGTATGGATAGAATATTGGTGATTTGCTAGCTTACTTTTCAGAAGTGAATATTTGTGATGCTGCTTTTTTGTAACTCAATTAATATTCTGTTATGTTTGAGGTTTCATAATTTTTTGTATGTTTGGTAATAATGGTGGAACAGTTGTGACAATGATGAGAAGGAAACCTGACCAACATGGAGCGGGAGAGAGCTCTTGCCCTCCGCAAAATGGTAGTACTAGAAGGGGTGGAGTCGCTCTGCAGCCAATACGACAGTGTCGTGGTGGTAATCCAGGTGGAGGAAGGGGCTGGAGTCCACAGGCTCAGCAAGGAGGGCGTGGTGGCATAGCTCAACAGCAGTCTGCTGGACAACACATTGAATATCAAGGCGGTAGAGAACAGCAACAGCCACGTGGTGGGTCGCTGCCAGAACTTCATCGTGCTGGTGCAGCTGATAGACGAGGCATTGAACCTGCTGTTGCACCCTTCCGACCGCCACTTCCCGAGCTGCACCAAGCTGCCCAGGCTCCCTACCAGGCCGGGCCTATCAGAACTCAAGCCGTTATCTCTGGGATGCCAGAAGAAGCGCAGGCAGGGGCCAGCTCTCCTGTTCCACCATCTGAGCTGGCTGCATCTTCACAAGTTACTCAGAATTTTCAGCAGATCACTCTTCAAGACAGACAATCTAGCCAAGCTATCCAACCTGTGCCAGTTAGTAGCAAGGCCATGAGGTTCCCTATCCGCCCAGGGAAGGGAAGAACTGGTACCAAGTGTATTGTTAAGGCCAATCACTTCTTTGCTGAATTACTTGATAAAGATTTGCACCAATATGATGTAAGTTTTCAGATTTGTTCTATCTAGAATTCATGTTCTTTTCCTCCCCCTTTTTGCACTTGGGTGTGTGGGGTTGATTGTATTATTAATCTTATAGTGCAGCAGAATGTTGAAATGCTTTGGAAACTCTTTGTAGGTATCAATCATCCCAGAAGTCACTTCAAGAGGGGTTAATCGTGCTGTAATAGGACAGTTAGTGAAGCTTTACAGGGACTCTCATCTTGGGAGGAGGCTTCCTGCTTATGATGGAAGGAAAAGTCTATATACTGCTGGTCCCCTTCCCTTTGTCTCAAAGGAATTTAGGATTACCCTGATCGATGACGATGATGGATCTGAGGTTCCAAGGTCATTGTTAAAATCTCTTATCCCATTACTTGCATATTCATGTAATATTATCATTTTGAGATAAATTGTTGGGGCTCTCCCAATGATGCAGAAGGGAGAGGGAGTTCAGGGTTGTGATGAAGTTTGCTGCATCGATCGACTTGCACCATTTGCGTATGTTCTTAGAAGGTAGACAGGGAGATGCACCCCAAGAAGCTCTTCAGGTTCTTGACATAGTGTTACATGAATTGCGTACTACACGGTATCCTGCACTCTTTTCTGTTGCATTGGTAGAATTGGCATCTCCTGGGATCTCTATTTAACCATGGAATCTGTTTTTCCTATGTATTTATTGGTGGTAGGTATTCTCCAGTTGGTCGTTCATTTTATTCCCCTTCTTTGGGGCGGAGACAGCCCCTAGGAGAGGGTTTGGAGAGCTGGCGTGGCTTTTATCAGAGTATTCGGCCAACTCAGATGGGGCTATCATTGAACATTGGTATTTACTAGTACTAAAGGAATATTCTTATTCATTTCATTTCCTTTCTGTTCAATGCTCAAATTAAGGGATTTTCCTGTTTCCGTTTCCTTTGAAATCAGCTAATTTATTGTGTTCTTACTGTGCCCTAAATTTTTATTGTAGATATGTCTTCTACTGCCTTCATTGAGCCATTGCCTGTCATTGAATTTGTAACACAGCTGCTGAATAAGGATGTCACTCCCAGACCATTGTCTGATCCTGATCGTGTAAAGGTTGCTGTTTATGTTGTGCGTTGCTTTTGAAGTAGTGTGTGGATAGAATCAATGGTCAACTTGAAATAATAGTTTTCCAATCAACCAGTATATATAAAACTTTTATGCATACATTATGCTTGTTTGTTGACAGATTAAAAAAGCCTTAAGAGGGTTCAAAGTTGAAGTTACACACCATGGACATATGCGTAGGAAATACCGCATTTCTTATGCATACATTATGCTTGTTTGTTGACAGATTAAAAAAGCCTTAAGAGGGGTCAAAGTTGAAGTTACACACCGTGGAAATATGCGTAGGAAATACCGCATTTCTGGGCTAACATCACAGGCAACACGGGAGCTTACGTGAGTATCTGAATCCTTGGTCTATTTTTCTTTCCAATTCAGATTATGAAGTGTGATAGTACTTATTTTTTGGGTGAGGCGTGTTAAAGAAATTGGGGATGAGAATTGTACGGTGTCTAATATGGTTTGTTTTTTTTTTGTCTTGCATTAGTTTTCCGGTGGATGAGAGAGGAACAATGAAATCTGTTGTTGAGTACTTCCTGGAGACCTATGGTTTTGTGATTAAACATACTCAGTGGCCATGTTTGCAAGTTGGAAATAAACAGAGGCTCAATTATTTGCCTATGGAGGTCAGTGCTTAAATTTTAGAAAAGACAACCCAGTGCACAAGGCTCCCAAATTATGGAGTCTAAGGATGGATAAATATATGTTTTAAGTTGTGACTTTCAAGTTATAACGTAGTAACTATATTTCCATGCCAAGGCTCACCTTTTAGTGCACAAATGACTGTTATTTGCCATGTTTATTAAAATGTTTGTTAATGGTTCATTAATCTTCAAGGTTTGTAAAATTGTCGAGGGTCAACGTTATTCAAAGAGATTGAATGAAAGACAGATTGCAGATTTGCTGAAGGTGACATGTCAGCATCCTCAGGACAGGGAATATGATATTGTGCAGGTTTGTATTAGTAAACCCTTTGTTTTCTGGAGACTGATTTATGGTTTCTGCCATCTCAATTTTGCTGCTATCATCTTTAAAAAGTTTGAATCGTATGTGTGTTTATGCATGTTTAGTAACTATATTTCGCTGTACTGTGGACTCAAATTGTTGGATATAAGACGCAAGAAGTTTGTTTTCTTTTTGTGCATGTTATTTTGGGCCACGTCCAGTATTTCTTGCGATGGCGGTGCTTTTCACTCTAATTTAATGAATCTTCATCTTTAAGAATTTTTTCCTAACTTCTTCTGCATATATTAAATAGGCTGTCGATCTTTTTTGCACTATTGATTCATGCTGTTGATTGTTCCATCCATATGGTTAACAATCTTGATTCCTTTCTCAAGTTAGTATCAAGGCAATCATTCCTGATATGTCAGTGGTGTGACCCGGCATAATACACACCAAATATAGTTCTCAATGATAATTCTTGTGTAACATACACTTGCCTACATATCCATATTGTGCTACACATACCGAATAGTGAGCTAGTATCTGTGGCTTGGTTAGAAGGGTGAACTTAAATGATTTGAGATAAATTCATTAGATTAATGAGCCGAGCTTGAATCTAACATTAAGTTGTCCAATTAATTAGTTGAGTCTAAGTGAAGTAATACTTAATTCATTTATTGCTGGACGACAGGTTCTGGGACAGCATTCGTCACTGCAGACGAATCATGTCCTTGGTGGCTCAGGACTTTCCTGTTGGTTTCTTTGATCCAAGGAACGTTGGAGCTCAACGTTGATTTGACTTGGTTGACTTTCTGGAGATAAGAGGGGAGCCTTCGTAACGTTCAACGGGGGACTCCTAGCCTTAAGATTGTCATCTGTTCGAGTCATAGGCATAGGCTGTATTTTGTAACCACTGGGTGGACTCTACCCGTTGTGCATGTTAGTTCTTCAATAAATTAGCTAGATTGAATCATTGTCATTGATGTATTCGAGTTTGTGTTGAATTGTCGCGCTCAACATTTGTTTTGTTTACTAAGTGTTATTACTGTCGTTGTCAGGCTTAGTTGGACGTGTTTCTCTGGTTGTGCTTGCTCCCGCAAGAGGAGGTTGTAGCATTGGGAGAGCCTCTTTAAGGCCAACTAGGTTTGGTTGACTTAGTTGCTGGGCCTTGGTGGAGTCTAGACAGTCACCTGCACTTAACTGACGGTGCTCATCCTTGATGGAGAGAGTTGTCGCACTTGTGCGTCAAGTTCTAGTTTATCGACCATTCGTTCTTGTTGGAGGGAGTCATCATACACATGCTAAAAAGCTGCCTAAGGTTTCATTTTGTTTTAGCCGCTTTCTAGGGGAGGTTCGACTTTCGTCCATAAGCCCCCCAGATTGTAGTATCCGACGTTGTTTGGCCTGCTTGGTCGGAAGGACATAGATTTGACTTTTGATCCCTTTAGGCTGCTCAAGTTATGGGCCTAAGGTTTTGACTAGGATTTAGAAGGTCGGTCCACAGGTGAAATATTTCACCCGACTTTGAGGTAGTCTAGGCCTTTGAATTGATGCAATCACACAAGTATTCAAATGATCAACACAACAAATGAAATAAACGATCATTTTATTAAATTAAACGTGTTTACATTACACAAGCAGCTTGCATGGTATGCATTAGACTTGCCTCTATTTGTTGAGGGTTCATTGATAATATTTTTTGAGGTGAACGACATTTCATGTCCTTAGGGTCAGTTTTCCGATATGGGTACGTAGCTTGTAAGTATCATTTCAGAGAATCGCTTAGATAAGTCCCTCCCAATTAGGAGATAGCTTGTTCCTGTCGGCGGTTTTACTAGTTGTCTCTATGCTTTGTAGAATTAGGTCCCTCACCTTGAACTAGCATGCTTTCACCTTTTTTGTTATAGTACTGAGCGATCCATTACTGATAAGTCGACATGCACAGCCTTGCTGCTTCTTGGGTTTCTTTAAGCAAGTCAAGATACTCTCTGAGTTCCTGGGAATTGCTCTGTGTGCTAAAGTTTTCGACCTAGGGGCTGGGCAAACTGATTTCTACTGGGATGACCGTTTCTATCTCGTAGTACAAACTGAATGGTGTCTCGTGTTAGTTCCCTCGATGTCGTCTAGTAGAACCACAGCACAGAAGGTAACTCGTCTGCCTAGGAGTCCTCGGTCTCCTCTAGCTTTGTTTTCAACCCATATAGTAGGGCTCAGCTCGTTTCTTCCACTTGTCCGTTTGCCTGTAGATAGGTGACGAAAATGTGAACCAGTCGGATCTCCAAACTTGTGCAGTATTTGGTGTTCTTGCCAGTAAATTGGGTATGTTGGTCACTATGATCTCAGGAATCCCAAATTTGTATATGATATTTTGGCGAATGAACTCTGTGGCATTCTACTCGGTGATCCGTGCCAGCGGGGAGGTCTCCACTCATTTCGTGATGTAGTCGATCCCAATAATGACAAACTTCCTCTGCCTGGATGTCACGGGTAAATGGGCCGTGAATGTCGAGCCCCCATTATGCGAATTGCCAAGGTGATTGCAGGGTTTGCAATTCTATGTGTGGCGGATGAGGAATGTTGCCATGAATCTGATAGTTTTTGCACTTGTTTATGAATTTCACGGCGTCTTTTTTCATTGTTGGCAAATAATATCGTTACCACATGATCTTGAATATTAAGTTCTTGCCCTAGTGTGCGATCTGCATATCCCGAGATGGATTTCGCTTAGCGTGTAGTCAGCTTCTTCTGACGTGAAACACCTTATTTAAGGGATGGAATAAACTCGTCGGTACAATCTTCCGTTCATG
>JAOVVI020016561.1:0-10855 GCA_028571085.2 Nepenthes alata
TGTCGGTGGTCGAACAGGACGGCCACTGCGTCTCGGGGCAGTAGTTGTTGAATCATCAGTAACAATGCCCGTAACAGTCTCCGAGGTGATACTTCTTCGATCTCGCTGATGCGGTCTGATCGAAGAGTAAATGAAGTGGGTGGTTGTCATGTTTTGTCTGAGCAGGAAGATGCCTGGCAGAAACCTAAGTCCCGGAGGAGGCAAAAATCTGCGTCTTATAAAATACGGACTCCTCTAACATGAGAGTCTGTTGGCTGGGAGTTTTTGTTGCTGCTGATGCAGCGCTTTGCTTGGAAAGCTGCTGTTTGGCTTGCCTGGAAATGGTGTGGGAGGTTCTGCTCTATTGTTGATGGTGCTGACTTTAAATTGTCCTTTCCACTGTGTTTTTTGAAGGCTGAAGTTACAAATGCTCGGGGTTTTGGCCTTTTAGTTAGAATCTGATTGGCTACTGCAGTGGCTGGGGTGATTTGGGCCCTACTGCTGATGCTGATAATGCTGGGTCTCTAATGCTGATAATCTGATAATGCTGATACTGCTGTCTCACGTGCTGTGCTGCTGCCGTGCTGCTGTATGATGCTGATAATGTAATTCAGTTGCTGCCCTTACATTGCTGCTGAATGCTGCTGTGAATTTAATTCTGCTGCAGGCCCTCCTGTGCTACAGATTGCTGTTGAAAATATACTTCTGCTGCTGCCCCTGTTTTTCATCAATAGAGATTTGGGCGGCAGGTTTTATCAGCTTTGAAGCTTATTAGTTGCTGATACTGTGCAGTTGATGGAAGTGCCCTGCTGATGGATTCTGATGCTGGCTTTGCTGACTCTGGTTCTTGGAAGCCTGTTGATGCTGCTGTGCAGATGCTCTTGAAGTTGGTGGCTATGCTGCCTGTTTAGTTTGTGGTGCTGGGCTGATTTGCATATGGCGCTGGGGTCAGCTCGGGGTTACTGTGCATTGGTACTGTTGCATAGATATTGGCTCGTGTGCTGAATGTGCACCTGGTGGTTCGGCTGGTTGCGACGGTGTAGCAGCTGTTCAATACTGGGGTGTGATGGTGCTGTTGGAAGTGCTGCTGGGTGGCGGGGCTCTGATGCAGTTGACCTGTGCTTTGCCGTGATTAGCTTTTGTGATGCTGGTGAATTTTAGGCTCTTGTGATTCCGTGATTATTTTTGTGATGCTTTGCCCTTTGCTTTGCCGTGATTAGCTTTTGTGATGCTGGTGAATTTTACGCTCTTGTGATGTCGTGATTACTGTTGTTTTCATGATTTGTATCATGGTGCTTGGGGTTTTGCCCATGTATCTATATTCTAACTCCAAGTTGACATAACACTGGGGGTTAGAACGTAGTATTTTTATAAACTTTCTTTTGTTCAATTCAATTTACTTACTTACCAAAAAAAAGAACTTATCCTTTAAACATAACCATAGGTTGGATCTGGATGTTAAACTCTCCCAACTCGATTATGCCATTTTATCACTCTGCTCGAGTTCTCCAGTCTATGTAGGATCTTCTGTAGTGGTTGGTTCATCGTCACTATAATCTTGTGCAACTAGAAATACGGTCTCAACTTTTTTTTGCAAAGTATACCTGTGCTAACGTCGCTTTTTCCTTGGTCGAGTATCGAGCCTCTAGGTAGGATAGTACTTTGCTCACTTAGTATACTAGCTTTTTGATCCCTACATCCTTCCTTAGCAATGTCGTGCTCAGGGATGTATTCACGACTGCTAGATGGTACATGTATTTCCCATTTGTTGGCTTGTAGAGTAGTGGAGGGGAGCAAAAATATTGCTTCAGCTCCTTGAAGGCATGCTGCAACTCCTCCCTCCATCCTAGTCCCCATGCTTTGATCCCTTTAAGGCTTCAAAGAATGGAAAATATTTCTCTACAGACTTTGCTATAAATCTACATAGGAAAGCAATCTTATTGGTGAGCATTTGGATATCTTATATTGTCTTCCGGGACTCTAGGTGAATGATTGCATCAATATTTTTTGGGTTGGCTTTTATGCTCGATTCAAGAGAGAGAAACCAATGAACTCCCTAGCAGTCTCTTTGAGTACGCATTTGGCTCGGTTAAGTTTCATGTTATAGGTCCCTAGTGTTTGGAACATGTTAGCAAGGACTTGGATGTAGTCTTCGTGTAATGCACTTTTTACTAGCATGTGGTTGATATAAGCCTCCATGTCAAGGCTGATTTGGTCGGCAAATATCTTGTTGACGAATTCCTGGAAGGTGGCTCGACATTCTTTAGACCAAATGCAAGACCTTGTAGTAGTACAAGCCTTGGTGATAAATGAGGTATGTTGTTCGTTTGAAGAGTCCATGAGTATTCGACCGTGGCCTAAATAATCATTTATGAAGCTTGTCAATTAGTGCCCAGAGATCGAGTCCACGAGCTAGTCAATTCAGGGCAATAGGAAGTTGTATTTGAGACATGTCTTAGTCACATTTGTGAAATTAATACACATTTTTCAGTTTCAATTGGCCTTTTTTTTAACAATTACCATCTTCTTTAGCAACTCTAGATAGCACCTCTTGGATGAATTTGGGTTAGTTGTCTTCTTGAACTCATCTTTTACTGCTTGCAGATTTTAGTGGGTGTAAATTTGTCACTTTTATCACCCTCGTTTGTATTCTAGGATGATATTTAGTATGTGGCTTATCTTATTTGAGCAGATTCAAGATATATCGAATAGGGTCCAAGAAAAGACGTCTTGGTTAGTGTGAAGAAAGGCTACTAGGATCACCCAATCCTATGTTGAGTTGATCTGCACAAATCTGTTCGGCCCGAAAGGATCTAATGGGACAATTTCCCTTGCGAGGGCTCCCTTTTGCATAATAGTCTCCTCCCTATAATCTAGATTTGTCAATAGCGCGTGGGACTTGGGCCCTTGCAATGGCATGAAATAGCAGTGTCTACCCATGGCTTGGTCCCCCAACGCCTATTCCTGTCGGTGTTAAAAACTTCATCTTGAGGCGTGAGATAGATGTTACCACTTCAAAACTTACTAGGGTCAACGTCCTTCTTAGTATGATGTTGTAGGCTGAGGGCAAGCTGATTGTCAAAATATGGGAGAAGATCCTAGGTAAGTCCTCAGAGTTACTTTGAGATCTATAAGCCCTTCAAATTTGATTGGTTGGTTGTCGAGACCGTAGAGGCCCTTTTGATGGTTAGAGCAGTTGTCACGTTAATCCTAGACGAGTGAAAGCATCGAGATACAAAAGATCTATGGAGCTTCTATTATCAATAATAACTCTCCTTAGATCATAGTCATTAGCTTCATCCAAGATGAGAATGTCTACAACAAGGGGTTCAGAGTGAGTAGAGGTTACATAACCATAATCATTGTCAGTGAATGTTATGACCTCCTGCCATGGATATTTTGTATTAGTTCTTGCTCCCGCTTTGTGTTGGATCTCTACCATATTTATGGTCACAATAGCAACCCAGTTTCATAAAGGCTTTGGTTTTTCCCATGCCTTTCCCATTGGGGTTTGGCCTAGCCCTCCTAGATGAATCACTTTAAAATGCCCCTTTTTATGACAACTTCAATCTCCTTCTAAAGGATCTTGCGGTACTCAATTTGGTGTTCTTGTTCTTAAAGGAAGAGGCAATAATTTTACTGGTCGGCCCTTTCAAGGTTGCACACTGGTTTTGGCCACTTTAGTGGGTGCTGATCCTTAATCTTCATTAGGATGCTAGTGCAGATTTTGTTAAGCGGGGTCAGATGCATGCTTTGCTCTAGCTTGTGGGCCAATGACTTTCTGAATTGTTAGTCGTGCACTTTTGGTTAAGAACTTCCTCCAATTCTCAACCTCTGTAAGTTGTCTGGCTTTTCTCTTGTTAGTTGATTAGCAATTTGGGCGGCATTGCCCTCCTCTAGCAAGATAAATGACCAGACCCTTGTCTTCATTTTTTGGTGGGGAAGAGTTGCTCATCATGACTGCCTTGTAGAACTCTCCTCCCTTTAGGTCTCCATAGAAATCCCCACTTTGGTCTCGTCCATGAGGTTAGGGATGCCCCTTGCCTTGATGTCGGACTAGTGGAAATAGTAATTTAGGGTTTCGTTCCTCCCTTGGTACATGTTCTTTCTACGGCTTCTTACTAGACATGAATTAGGATGAGAAACTTCGAGACATCTCCTCCAAGGAATTGATGCTATTTGTCTACGGCCTATAGATCTATGTGCGTGCATCTCCCTTTTGAGTCATTGAGATGTCAAACATAGGGCCACATCACTAATCCTCTGAAATTTTAGTACAGTGAGAAAATGGTCCAAGTGATCATGGGGACTCGTAGCATCATTGTATGGTTTCATTTGGAGAGTCTTGAATTTATTAGTAGGGGGACCCCATGATGGCTTCAGATTAGGGTTTTATAGGTACTTGTCTCTGCTCTGCCTACTAAGCCTGGGCCCTTGAAGATTTTATTGTTCTATCCTTGGGATCCTCTATTTGACCATGGTCATGAACATTCTTCTATGGTCATCAAGGAGGGTCCTATGGTCGATGCTAGTCCCACTATTTACCCTAGCCATCTATGGTGATGGAGTGTCCGCCATTACAACACTCCTCTAGGTTGTGGCTTTAGCGCAGGATTGTTTCTCCATGGACCTCCTTAACCAAGGGCAACGATATTTGGAGGGCGATGATGTTTAGAGGGTAGTTTTGGCACTGCTAGGTTGGATGTTGAGGCTATCACTTGGATCTTCTTATGATGCGATCGGTCCTACCCTTGCCACTTTTGGGCTAGTGTGGTTAGGAAATACATTACCATGTGGGGTGTCGATTTTTCCTTGGCTGATGCACTGGCCTTCATTGGTGGGCTAGGGCTCCACCATATGGGTAAGCCTCCTTAAGATGTTGGCCATTTCCCCCATCTGAGTCATCATGTTAGTGAGCATAGTAGCCATGCCAAGGGAAAACATGTCCCATTGAGTTGGGCATCCTTGCTTCCTCTAAGATGCTTATGATGAGTAGCTCTGTTGCACCAAACTTGTCATGATAGTAGTTGTGTTTTGGCAATTCTTTTATTTAATATATTTATTTTTTTTGTTTGGAGAAAGTTAGTTAATGGTGTCAAGAATGCACACATGAATCGAGATCTTATACAAGGAGATGATCACCCAAAGTAGGGTCCAAGTTTGAATGCAATGATCCTAAATTTGCGCATTACAAATAATAAAGTTGAGGGGCCTAATTTTTATTTTTAAGTTATCCCATTTGATACCTAAATCAATTCAAACTAGAGAAAAGTAAGGAAAAAAAAGAGATTACCAAATCATTGTGTTTAGTCATGAGACTCTTAGTTTTAGACTGATTATATAGCGAGGGGCCAAGTGTTGGAATGAGCTTGGCAAGATTCATGTGACCTTTCATAGAGACGGGTCCTAGGAGCTTCAAATGCTGCATGATCAATCTTTGGGAACGGGAGGCACCGATACTTTCCTTGGGTGTGGTATCTTCTTGTTGGAGTGTGGATAGGACCTCGCTTATGGAGTACGAAGGTCTCTTCGGCATTTAATGCTCTCTTTGTTAGAGGCTTGCCATAGCTTTACCTTTGTGAACTAAGGAATTTGCCTCTAATCCTTGTTGGGATGAGAAAATTTGTTGCTGGTATTTAGTGAGAGAGTTTATGAGAGTGAGTTTCATCAGGATGTTGCTTCTATTGAAAGTCAAATGAGATCAGTGGGAAATTGGGAATCCTTATAAATGAGGGTTAATGATATATTTATAGGTCAAATGCCAAATATAGACATTTTGAGAAAGTCAGTGATTTATTGGCAACATATTTGAGGTCAGGGAGAGTTGTTCTGGCACCAAACTTTTTTCTTGACATGGTCATTCTATTCCATCATAAACCTTTGTACAAATTTCTTTTTAGAACTATTAGGTATATTTTTAGTATGTCAGATAGGTTAAATCCGAATCCTTCCATTGGTCCCATAGTAGATTAATGAATGATATTTATAATTAGGTTTTAACATGTCTCATTAACTTGGTCCTCGTCTAGCCTTAGTCATTGCCCCAATTTTTGGACTAAGTTGGGGGCAAATAAGAGAACTTAGGAGGCTCTTTGGATTGGTTGCTCGAATAGATTGTGATCCGATGTGAATCGGTACTCAACAAGTATTTATAATATGTGATGCCAAATAAAGTCAAATAAATTTTTTATTAGCTCACTATTTGCAACAGTGAATGGAATATAGGATTGAATTAAATATTTAAGGTGTTTACAAATTTTTGGTTGCTTAAATAGTATAATCCGATAAACCCTAAAAATATTGATAAGTTGCAAACTATACAGCGTTATAGTGTTGAGTTATAATGATTTGATTGATACACACAAGCTTAATCTATGATGTTTATTCTCGAATAATTCAAATGGAAACAAGTAATTAACCAAACAAAATGGCAGATGGTATTTGTATTTTATGAGAAAAACATCAACAAAGCAAATAATTTATCAAAATTACCTTATTTCACATACATTATTTTTACTTTTTGACTACTATTTTGATAAAAATATCATTTATGCACAATCTTATTAAATATATCACTAATAGTAGATACCGAGGGCACAACTAAGAGGCCCTTTTTCATAAAAAGGGTCGGACTTCATAGAAGGCCCAATAAGCCATCATAGCCTAAGAGGCTAAATTGGTTCTAGATGTCCGATGATTTAGGCCCACGTTCCAAGAGGTCCACAAGGTTGATTTGGTCTAAGAGGCTAAATTAGCCAAAGAGATCTGAGGACTTATGTTCTCATCTTAAGAGGCCAAAAAGCTAAATTGGTTCAAGAAATTGACTTAACTTGGACGCTCGAGGACTCCTTAAGAAACTAAAGTCTCTGATAAAGCCCGAGGACATGACACTAAGGATATGACTTTGAAAGCTCGAAAAGTTGTTGCTAACCAAACCCTCATTGAAGCCGGAGGACATTTGGCACCAGCGCCTGCGGACTTGATAAAGGCCAAAAGCCTTTATTAAGGACGAGGACTCTGAGAAATATCTGACGGTATGAGTGCAAGCAAATAAGCTCAGAATGACCAAAGACGTTAGCTCAAAAGGTTGACTTTCACAAAGGCGCGCACAATCTCTATAACACGCAATTCTCATAGGGAATGATGACTTACAGAGTAGGCGTGATCACTACAGAAGTGACGTCTTACAGAGTAAACCCGCATGCACGCAACGTGTCTAACACGGTAAGATGGATTTGCTGAGTTGGTGGCATGATTTCCTGCACACGCCAGCTGCACATGGGTGTTCCACATAGAAGGATTCAAACCACTATATAGCATTTACTGTATACCTAACAAAGGACTGAACGTTCTACACTTGCATTTACGCTCACAAAGAGAGAAAGAAAGACATTCACGTTGCGCAATTGAGAGAACACTTGTAATAGTAAGAGTGATCCTTAAGAGTCACAATTACATTCTGTTCTCCACCCTTTGTACTCACACACCTGAATAGTAAAATTATTCTCGGACCCCGGGTCCTCATTCGTACAGAGATCCAGATTTGAGGACGCAATATTGACGTCGTCTATGGAAATCGATAAAAAGTCAGGTTAACACACTTTCTGCAATAGAGAAGATGGTGAACACGCGAGCCTAAACCAGTGCCCCGATAAGAAAAGCTGCTTCATGCGGCAATAACCCTGCTACGGATATCAGGATAGATGACTATCCTGATCCATATGTCCGAGCATTGGTGATGAGAATGGATGACATCTCTAACGCAACCCAGACCCCTTTGTTCAAAAATGGACGAGTGGCCAAAGGGGGCGCCATCCACGGCATCTCAGACCGCCACGTCTCAGAAGAAGGGTAAGGGGATAAAGCACACCTCAAAGTAAGTTAGTTAGCATGAGGATCCTAGGGTACAAGTTACCTCGAGCAACAAAACCCTGTCGTGCCTTGAAGGTCGCTTGGGTCCTTGGATCTAGGAAGAAAGCCTAGAGAGGCAAAATTCTCGATATTCATGTAACAATCAAGAGCACGCCGTTCAGGAGGTGTCCCCTCATGATGAGATCCCTCCAAGGGCAAGGAGCCTCCCGGAGTCGCAAGATGCCTAGGATCCTTACGAATTAAGGAACTACCTCAACGAGAAGAAGATAGCGGCTCCACCCCAGGTGGAGGAGAAGCAGGAGAAGATTTGGATTAGGGTCTTCATAGAAGGCACAGAAAGAGGGGCAGCTGACCTACCACAATCTCCGTTCACAATGGAGGTCAGGATTAGACCGCTACCCCCAAAGTTCAAAATGTCCAACCTGGACACCTATGATGGGAGTTCTGACCCCAAGGACCACCTGTAGACCCTCTGGGCGCACCTGAGCCTCCAAGGGTTGGACAAGGCCACTATGTGTCAGTGCTTTCCCTTGACGCAAAAGGACGACGCGAGGATTTGGTTCTACGGATTGCCTGCAAACTCCATTCACTCATCCAGCGAGTTAGCAGAGACCTTCCTATTCCAGTTCGCTTCTAGCTGGAGGATCGAGAAGCAACTATGGCATATTGCCCGTGTGAGACAAGGAACCAGGGTGTGACTGAACGGATATTTTATTTTTGATTCCATCATTCAGAACACAGGATCACAGATGTCATCTAGGACCCATACACATTGTCCATAAAACATATAGCGGAAGTCAATTTAATAATCTGTGAAGCATTCAAACTTATTCCCATAAAATTCATTCATGCGCACATAGGCACAAGGTTCCAATTTCAAAAATACATCTATTTTAATTAGATCATTACATCCACTGTTTCTTCTGTGGTAACTCCCAAAGTATGCTTCGGAATCCTTAGAATCTCTTAGACAGAGCTCTAGTTACTCCTTCTCGTTAGGCACGAATTCTATAGTCTCATCTGGAGAGGGGAAATAGAAAACAGTGAGCCAAGGCCTAGCAAGGTACATGCAGGTATATAGTCAAACATGTATGTGGAACATAACTCAGCAAAATAGATACAATTACACATAATGTTACAAATGCCATAAGGAAGTGATTCATAATAGAAACATGATGCAGATGTATACAGAACCGTTAGAAAATATAAACGGTCATTGGAAATCAGAATTCAATGTACTCATATTTCAGAAAGCAGAAGTCGGTCTTACTTTTACAAAAAACTCATATTTATCAGTAAAGGAACCCACTTGTAGACCCTACTAGCTGAGGGAGCAAATAATCGAGGACAGATTGCGTACATCTCCCCACAATCAACGGTAATAAACAGAACACATGATCCAACCTCACGAGATTCTTCCCCAATCCAAGGGGGTACTGAATAGAACGGAAGCTACCTTGCTATTATAACGCCCTGAGAAGGGACGGACCACACATAACTCTATGGACAGAGTTATCCTCGATTACCACCATGACGTTCTAAGACATGCCGGAGAACCTAACCTGACTGCATATCAGTCCTGGGTCCAAAATAACAGAAATAAAAATAGAAATACTTACTTCTTATCGCTTACTGAAAGTCATTTTTAGTATCAGTCATATTTTCTTCTTATCTTCTTATCGCTTACTGAAAGCCATTTTCAGTAAGAAACATCACAATTTACCCTTTAAAAATTGTGTACATATATCTTAAGGCCGGTTCAAAAATAATATACTTTAAACCGGTTTCAAATCATAGAACTTAATTCAAAAATCATATACTTAAAGCCGGTTTTGAAAAACACTTGAGGTCGGTTTCGATTTCATGGCATAAAATACACTTGGCGCCGGTTTTGATTTCATCATGCAAAGGGGTCGAACTTGATTTCATGCAAAAAGGGTTGGTTTGGATTTCATCATGCAAAGGAGGCCGGACTTGATTCATCATGCAAAGGGGGCCGGTTTGGATTTTATCATGCAAAGGGGCCGGTTTGGATTTCATGGCATAATTGCCAGTTTCAATTTCAACATGCAAAGGCCGGTTTCCGATTTCAAACATGCAAGGGCTGGTTTCCGATTTCAACATGCAAACCGGTTCCGATTTCAAACATGCAAAGGTCAATTTCCGATTTCAAACATGCAAAGGGCCGGTTTTGATTTAAACATGCAAGGGGCTGGTTTTGATTTCAACATGCAAGGGGTCAGTTTTGATTTCAACCCGCAAGGGGCCGGTTTTGATTTCACCATGCAAGATGCCGGTTTTGATTTCAACATGTAAGGGGCCGGTTTTGATTTCACCATGCAAGATGTCGATTTTGATTTCAGCATGCAAGGGGCCGGTTATGATTTCACCATGCAAGATGCCGGTTTCGATTTCAACATGCAAGGGGCCGATTTTGATTTTAAACATGCAAAGGCCGGTTTTGATGTTTATCATGCAAGGGCCGATTCCGATTTTAAACCTACCAAGGCCGGTTTCGATTTTAAACCTGCCAAGGCCGATTTTGATTTTAAACCTGGAAGGGCTGATTTCGACTTTAAACATGCAAAGCCGATTTTAATTTTAAACATGCAAAGCCGATTTCGATTTTAAACATGCAAACAAGCCGATTCTGATTTTCTCAATACTTGGCCGATTTTGATTTTCATCACACAAGAGGCCGGTTTCAAATATAAGGCACACATGACCGGTTTGGATTTCATACCTTAAGGCTGGTTTGGATTATTCTTGGCCAGTCTTGATTTTTAACATGTAAAGGAGCCGATTTTGCTTTTCTCATGCAAAGGGCCGATTTTGATTTCTAACATGCAAAAGTCGATTTCGATTTTCAACGTGTAAGGAGCCGATTTTGTTTTTCTCAGGCAACGGGCCGATTTTGATTTTTATCATGCAAAAGCCGATTTCGATTTTCAACGTGTAAGGAGCCGGTTTTATTTTTCTCAGGCAACGGGCCGATTTAGATTTT
>JAOVVI020016562.1:0-10855 GCA_028571085.2 Nepenthes alata
GGTCTAAGATTAGATTAGATTGAATTCATTATTTGGGCTTAATTTTATGGTTGATTTGTGGGACCATCTTAGTAAAAAGGCCATCTAAATTGGAAAATATTGATTGATAAGTGGATAATTGGCCCTTTTATCGGATTTTTTTTAAAGTAGTTAAAGGAAGGATAAGATATTTTAAGAGATTAAAGGTCCATCTAATTAGGCAACTATTCAATAAAAGATTCAAGATAATTATGTAAATATTTAAAGGTTATACACTTAGAAATTTCACTTGGTAGGTTCAACTTATTGGGACTTCATTAAGAGAGTATAATTGATAAAATTATAAATCATGTATTTGGGATAAATAGATTAAAAGTTATATTGGCATTAAAAGCTAAAATAGTTAAACTAATTATTTAGCAACCAATTATACTCAATTAATTTGATGTCTCTTATCTTGAAAGGAGGGATGATAGATTGGCTGATTGGGAGGTCGGGAAGGCAAGAATTGTATTTGAAAATTTAAATAAATTAAGTAGAGGGAAAAGTAAAACCCTAACCACCACTAATGGCTAAAATTTTGGAGAATGAATCATCGACTTTTGAGAGAGCGTCTCGGCAGATTTTGGAGTCTTTGGGAGCAGAATATTAGCGTAGCATATTGAAAAAATATCAAACAAAGAAATGGAGGGAAAACCCTAATCCTACATCGACTGTCCCTTCTTAAACCCTAGACTCCCTAGGGTTTCCACCTGTTCTATTGATTCCCTAACTCTTGAGGGAAAAAGTAAGACAAACTTGAGAGAGGTAGCTGTATATTCTGAACAAAGAGACCGAGAGAAATCAACGAGAAAATGAAAGAAAAGCTTCTGGAGGCAAAATTAATCACGAACCTCTCTTGTTGTCTTTTTAATAATTCATTCTTATTATTCTTTCGTATACAACCATGAAGAATCATAAATTTATATTAGAATGATGTTATAAGTCTGTTGGAATAATATTTCTGTGCAAGTTATTCAAGTACGGTGTGATGTTTGAGTGCCGATTGAAACAACATTTGAACATCACTGCCTTATAGCTGCATCGTTTGAACACTATTCAAATGTTATGTCGATTTTACTATGTGTTGCATATAATTTTCATGATGGTGGAATAATGATATTTCAACAATGTACTTCATGTTAGATCTGCTATATTGTAGGATCGGTTTGTGTTGAATTACACTGTATTTTATATGCAAATGCATATCTAAAGTAAATATTATAGGTTTGACGTTTGACTATCATGCAGAAAGCATTCGAATGCCATAGAATAATTAGCATGGTTTTGTGGATATGGAGGGTCCCAATTGATTTTCATGATGAATGAATTTGTGTTTTCAATAATATGGTTCATAATAGATCTATCAATGTAGTATAGATTCGTGTTTATGATATGTACATTTAATTTAGTCTAATTTTGATCCACAATCTACATATACACAAATACATGCTTAAAAATATTGATTGTGGATCTAACTTTTGGATGCCATGCATGGTGGCATTTAAATGACAGATAGTAACGTAAAAGAGTTTATAGATTTGTGATATCTAGACTAATTTTTATGAGAAATACCAATATACTAAATGTTTATAAGACCTTAGTGGTAGAAATAACAACCTAATTGTGAATTTAATTTATTTTTAAGGAGATTAAGGTTCAGCATTTGATGTTTGTTAGGCTTCCATTTGAACGACAAAATTGAGGTTCTAGCATTGGAGGGGCATATTCGATATCGTAGTTTAAATTATAGATTTTGGGATCTGGGAGCTTTAATTCCATGGTGAAGTTGAGATTAGAGAATGTTGGTGGGCCTTAATGAAAGATGACCACCCAAGGTACTTAGGTGCTTGTGTTAATTCCTCAATTTTCTTGCTTTATTGATTCGTTAGTTTTATCCTTCATTTTATGTGAGTCCACTTTAGTGGCATTCTATAACTCAATAAATAAGAATAAACAAAACTCTAAAATATCTAAGCAAATAGGAGTCAACAAAATCATAGGATAATATATACTTTTTTGTTACTTAATTTATTTTCAGTAGTTGAAATTGATTGATTTTGATATGAGATGCTTATAATTTTATGATTATACTACTTTGTGGCATCCAATATATCAAAATGAGGAGTATTTGAGGGCTACGAGCATGTTACTCATACTATATTTAGGAGGAAAGTAGGGGTAATTATATATCATGGATGTTGGACTCCTTATGGTAAATACCCAACCAATAGAAGTATAAATATATTGACCATTGGTTCACAATGTTACAATAAGATCCATTGAAATTGTTATTATCTTGTGCTATTAGACCTCAAGTTGAGGAAGATTTTTAAAAAAATCAAAGGGAGATTTTTAGTATTTGGGATGTTTGGAAACCTCATATTAATATTACAATTTGTTGGAATCTTGTAAATGTTTTTTGAGATATTAAAATCATTTATTAAGATGATATCATAGATATTATTTGTCAATATTATTTATTAAGTATGGAATTGCTGTTATATTGATTGATGTTATTGATTATTATTGAACTATTGCTATTAGGAAACTATTATTACATTATATGATATATCTTATATTTGTGATTAGAACTTTTAATGATAGATGAATTTTTTGGATAAATTAGTTTTCATTGTTATTCCTTTCTATCAAAATTACTTATTAGAAATTTGATTTACCATTTCTATTTCTTTCTTTAAGAGTAGTATAAGTAATAACAATGCATCAATTTGTAGATCTAGAAAGTGCAATGAAATCAGCATTAGTAAGAGTTTAGTTAGAGTATTTAAATATCATTATTGAAGTACATTCAAATGTATTTTATTGATTATGTCGGTTTCGGAAGTATGTTTGTTTCTATAATTTTTAGTGTATTAAAGTAATATAGACCTTAGTGGCCGCATTTTATCATATATACTATGATTTTGATCATATTTTAAGGGATTGATGGATTTGTGTGTGAGCAGTCTAGGCTGTAGTCAAGGGCCAGGTTAAAGTCGCCACTGCTAGCTCTCTTTATATCAATCCCAACATCTATTACCATGATATCTCTCAATATTACACTTTACAATAGTCACATAATTATAGGTATTATTTCATAAAATAATTGACATCATATCCTCTAAGATATGAAAATTAGTCTTAAATAAGTATTTGACTATACAAAATTTGTAAATTTTATATTTATTAAAGTCATAATATTTTTATTTAATTTTATATGCCTTAATGAGATTCTAAACAATGTACTTACACAATTAAGAATAACATAAAAAAATTCATTGATAGGAAAGAGTAAAATAATTAAGCAAATACCAAAGTACTCCTCACTTGGTCTCCTCTCTCTAGGCCCACTAAGTCCTCTAATATTATCTTAACCCTAAAAATCATCTTCCTAAGTGTTAAACCTAAGATCTTGGCCGCACTCGCAAATTTGTTGCTCTAGCATTTGAAAGTGAGATTGCATATTGATCAAATGCCAAACTCAGCTCTTTAAAAAATGGATGCTTATTCCATAAGGCCTACTATCTCTACCACTAAGGTTCTTAACTAATATAATACAAACTAGGTATGTCAAAGCAAGATGGAATCCTCATGATTCTTGAAATTGTCTAGAGCAACACTTGGCATTCAAATGCTGCCTCCTACAACACTTTAATGCCAAAAATAATTATTATGGAAATGAAATATAATTGCATATAATTCATACAAAATATAATCAAGGCCTTCTATAATATAATACTGAGCAATATATATAAATATATCAAACAAAAATATTTGGATTTCTATATATACTTTCAGAACTACTTTGACATTCAAATGTTCCCTCAAATTCTATATTTAATAGTCCACTTCTCAAGTATAAATCTGTGCACAACAAGAGTATAGTATAAATATACTTCTATGCTACTAATTAACAAATCCATAGCATGCTATAATATCATAAATTACAGTTCTACTCTACTATAAAGAATGAATGCTAATCTGTCCATTTCTTTACAGTAGCATTTGAATGTCTATTAGATACTGAAAATCTATCGGTAGGGTTTGAATGCTTATTCACATGCTAATCAAATAACCTACTAAAACATGATTAAATCTTCTTGCAAATCATTCTATCATATATAGATCTACTCTTCTTACTTTATTTTATCATTTCTCACAACTGGGAAAGAACAATATGAAAGAATATAGATGAATAATCAAGAAGTAGTTTAGAATATTTGAAACAAGAGAGTTGATTACTTGAAAAATAATAGTAGGTTACTTGCCTCAATGGATGATATTTTCTCCTTTTCCTTTTTTCCTCACAGATGCCCTTCTTCAATTCCTCTCTCTCTCTCGGCTACCGCAGTCTTTTACTCTTCTCATATAATGAAATGGTAAGGTGAAAGAAGACAAGAAGCTCTCCAGGGCTTATAAAATAAAAAGGGGGTTTAATTTAAGTTTTTCTCCCTTTTCTTTGATATCAATTTCAAATGGTAAAATTAATTTGTTTCTCCCTTTAGGTCTGTCGTTCTCCTTAACATTATCTAACAATTTATTTAACGAGTTAGGGTTTAAAATTTAAACAAGAGAGTGGCTAGGGTTACAAGCAACGAGGAGGTGCCTAGGATTTCCAAGGGCTACTAGGGTTTCACACCACACTATCCTTGTAATTTTAATTTAATTGTATTATATTAAATCGTAAGTTATGAAATTTAATAAAACTAAGACATTCATAAATACCTCTTGATTTGAAAAATTGAGACACCCATCACTTGATTTAAATCAAGGTTTGTTGATTTAAAAAATTATCAAAATATCCTCATGTCATATTCACAAATTCATGAGCTAGGGTCCACAAACTGAGTAGATTCAGCCCCAAGGACCAAATATCAACCCTAAAAAATATTATTTGCACATTAATTATTTTAATTAATGATCAAACGTCTATATAATCAAATTAAGAAACATTGAGGTGTTACGCTACATGTGTGCCGAATTAAGAAGATGAATAAAAGTGGATCTTGAATGAAACAATTGACATCTTATAGTATTAACAGCCCACAATTCATATAATTTTCAGAAAATCCAAACACTTTTCCTAGATAACAAAATGTAGAAACTGCATTGATTAAAGAAAAAAATTTACATGTTGAGATCTATAAAGTTAAATACACCCACTCAGGGCAATAGTCGAGCCTCGTGGATCATTGAACTTGTTGGCCTGACTTCACTGCTAGAAGATCATATTGTGATATTCTCTATTAGGTTAAACAAATTTACATACTTGTGATGGGTCTCATTGAAAGAAGAGATAAACAACCTCTCGACCAAGCATCAATTCGGGAGAGGTGAACTATAGGGGGGAAGATCAGAAAAGCTCTCAATACAAGTGACATGGTGCCCATTCCTTTAGTTCCCTGTCAATTGAGGTTAAAATATAAGGACACTAGTTAAGATTGATCCTTAGATGGACTTATTTGCTAATCAGTTTAATTATTCCTTGTAAAAAATACATATCGGCTAGCTAACGGGGGAGGGATAATTCATATTTCATATAGAAACTTAAACCTTTGATGTTGAGTATTTGGATTAAACATCAAGGTTGAAATCATGTACATAAACAACTGTGAAACTACACTTTGCATATGTTATGGACTACTCTACAGGCATTAGGATGGTGCAATTGACGGTATTTGATGAAATCCCATAATGGTTCCATGTATATTCAAAGTCTAAAAAACACAAATTCAACCAATGTGTTAGTGAGACCCTTAAGGATTTATTATAAAATATATTTTCTTCTAAACAAGTTAATTCAGGATTCAAATATAATATAAAAAATTAATAAAAGCGATACAATAGTAACATCGAAAATGACAACTATAAGGAATTTTGTTGTTCATCAGGAGTAAGGCTGGTATTGGATTGTCGATTCACAGGTTAGATGATCAGGATGAGGGGTCTAAAAGAATGCATTCAACCAATCACAACCAGGTTTTAGAGGTTGAAAAAAGAGTTGTACAAATGGCCAGTGACCTTCTAAGAGGTTAATTTAATGATAAGCCATTGGTGGGTACAAAGAGGCCAAATAGGCTCATAAAGATGCCTCAGACTTTCGATGAGGGGAGACAAAAGACTAAATGCCCAAATGACTGAGGGATTTGATGAACCTTGATCAAGAAAGACCTAAGCTATAGGTTCTTTTAATGGCTTCTTTTTCTTGAGTGATGCAAAAGGAATCTATAATTTCTTTTTGTTGACCGGGGGCCTCTTTTATAGTGCGTAGACAAGGTTTTCCTCACACAACAACAGTTTGTTTCTCGGAGATGGCACACCACATGCTGTGCCTAATAGCGATGTGGTGCTAGCAGGCCATCAGTTGTGCTCGATGAGTGGATGTTTTTTTACCTAATGGGGAAGCTTCTTAACTTTTGCATTTTCATAAAATGCAAATTTGATTGATTTGATTGGTCTTTCTTGGAGAGGAACTTTGTGATTTTTCCGAGGGATAAGTCTGCTCGGTGGCTCAGACTTGATTGCTTTGTCTGGGTAGGAGAATAGACTTCACTGCCTCGGTTGATTGGGTGCTTCATGGTCTACCAAATATTCATCAACTATTGTCCACTCTTCTTCTTATATTCATCGATACATGAACAATTCAAAATAAGAAAAGAGTATAATAGTGAACAAAATAGTCATTAATATAATTATAATCACAGATTAAAATGGTATAATGTAAGGGCAACAAATACAATAATCCCATCAAATGGCATTAAAACTCAAAATGTTACATGTCAAAATCAATAAAGAAAATGCAAATCAACCAAATAAAATTTTAAGTTTCAAAGCATTAGCTAACTTATATACCGGCCAAACTATATGTCAAAATGAATAAATATTATATTACCGTAGAAGAGGTTATACTCAAGGTATTATACCCCATAAATGGTGTTAGAATGAATGTTTTTATATGATACTAAAGATTTTTACATTACAATTCGTGGCAACTAAAAAGGTTGAAAAACATCAATTAAAAACCCTATAAACTTGATACTTTCAAAATTCCAAGAATAAGATTCTTATCATGGAAATCAAAGTAGAGAAATACCAATTTCACATAATGGGAAGCTACATTAACAAAAGGACATATGACAAGCATCAAAGAAATCAAATAAGCGCCGGTCCTTCCTTCCACTTTCAAGTGAAATCTTTTGGAACAATTTCGTTCAAACAAAACCCGAAGCAAAACTTATGCAAAACTCTCTAGTTGGATTTGGGTCGAGTGAACATCTAGCAAAGTTAAATGTTTGAGCCGACGCCAAGCCAAATACGAGCAAACCTCAGTCTATACAAATAATCTAAAATTCGAACTAGACTTTAAATATACTTTACCCATACGATAAACAAAACCGAGAATTAGGATAACACTGTATGCTTCAACCATACGGGGGGTTCGGCCGATCCGATTAACCTCTTCAATAGATCAATTCTCCAATCTAGATGTCAGCCAAGTTGATCTAGCCAACTCGTGTTAGAGCGGCTCTATAGAATGCTTGTTTATTTATAGACATTGATTTCGGATTATTTATGCATGTAACTAAGCAGATATTTAAATAAATTATTGATGCTAAATTTCTGAATGAATTTGGACGTGAGAGTGACATATTAAGACCAAATTCGTTCCATTGTTATGCTTTTGCAGCAATACACAGAAGAAAAAAGTCACCCACAACCAGAAAAGCAATAAAGAGAGAAATTAATAACTCTGGATAAACTAATAAAAAATTAATAAAAATTTAAATTTAAATTAAAAAGTTGTAGATATGCTAAACTTTTCTTTATAACTCTGGATAGCATGAATAAGATTATATATATATATACTTTATTATTATTTTATTTGTTGAGTTATTTATTCATTTTCTTACTGACATGAAAGATTACTTTCCCAAGTAAGGTTCATGCGGATTTGCTGTGCTAGGATATACGATTGTCCTCAAATCCGAGCACATCCTTTCCTAGGAACAACTTAGAGCCAAATTTGATACGTATCTCAATACACAGGTTTGATTTGGACCTCTCACTACAAAAAAAATCTAAGTTTTAGTGATAATAAATTAGTAATAAATATATTTTTATCACTAATATTTATGATTTAGTGACAAAAATATTATTTTGTTACTAAAAATTTATAATTAATTAAATAATAATTTATAAAAAAAATAATTAATACTAAATAATAAAAATAAGAGTAATAAAAATATGTTATTATTAGTTATGAAAAATGCATCCTAATAGTTAAAATTATTTTAAAAAAAGTTATAATTTATTTATTAAATTATTATTTTAAAAATCTAAATCTTATATAACGAGTGGAAATCGTGGAAATGTTTTTGATTTAACATTTTAAATGCAATTAATTTAAAGTTCTGCCCGACTCTGGAAGCTTCTGGCGAATCGCCCTCTGTTATGTGCATGTTATTTTTTTTATTAAAAAAAAGGGATGACATGTAGTCGTTGGATGAAAAGGCATCCAACGGCCGCAGGCATCTGAGACAAATTAAACCCTCGTTTCCTTCAAACTTCCCCTCATTTTGTTGAGCGTCATACTGTCTCTTCCTCTTCTCCTCTTCATTTTGCTGAGCGTCACAATCTCTCTTCCTTCTCTCCCGTCGCCGTTGCCATCGCATGAGAAAGAGAGCTCCTGTTTTCGTAGTTGTTATTTCTTATCGCTGTTGTCCATCGTCACTGTTTGGAACTATCGTCAGTATTTATCGTCGCAAATCAGGCAAGTAATCTCTTCCATTCCAAGAAATAATTGTAAATCTACCTTCTTATTGTTTAAACATAACAATTTGATGGTTAAAATTTGTTGAATCTCAATATATAAAATAAGATTCATTTTTACATTAAAATATTTTTCACTTATTTATTGTCACTATCATCGTCTGCCGTTCAACTGTTTTTCTTTAATTTTTTCTATTCTCTTATTTCAAATATTTTCTTCAACCTTATAGTTGAAGAAAAGTTGTGACTGAAGTATAGTGTTTGAGGTATCGTCTTCTTCCGTTTAACGTCATAATCGGAATTGCCGTTCTTCTCTATTCACCGTTTGAGGTGTAGTGTCAATTTTTTTGATCATAGCCTTCATTGTTTTTTATTTTCGTTGGATTTGTGCTTAAATAGACTCACCAGCTTGCTTTCTGCTCTAACCATTTACTATTTTTTATTTTTTTTCCTCTCTAATTTTCTTGCATGATCTATGGAACAAGAAAAAATAACTTCAAAAAAAAACACTAGGTTTGAATCTAATGTGGAACTTTGACATAGGCAGAGTATCCAATTAGAAATAGTGATAATGAGATCCAAAGATAAAGATAAATAAAAAGCATAAGGTGTCCTAAAACTTAATATAGCGAATATCTCTCTCTGTGATATCTCTCCCTAATCTAACATGACAAGAACTCTATCTCCAAAGGATTAATAAAAGTATTCAATAGAAGCCAAAGAAATATTTTTTCTTTTTCTTTTTAATTTAATTTTATTTTTGGTTTATAGTTACTGTACTCCTCTCTCTAGTATATAAAAGCAAAAGTTGAAAGAGAGAGAGAGCCAGTGAGTAGCAAAATTTCAAACCCAATAGAAAATTGTATATATATAGTAATCAAGTTAGATTTCAAAATTTCACATATACAGCGTGTTTATAATTTATCTTCACATCATTGTCTGTGTATTATTGTGCAGAATGGATAGAAATGTAATGAATAGTTACAAATATCGTAACTGATTGAAATAGATATGCTATATAGATAGCATGATGAAGATTAGAACTAATCTCTTTCTCTTCTTACTCCACAATTTTGCAAGTTTTGTGATTCATGCGACACTTCAATTTACCAAATACCACCAAATTGGATTAATTTTACTAGTTATGTGTAACAATTTTGGGATATTTTCAGTAGTGCCAACTGTTTTACCCAAACAAATATAATATAGTCTGATTTTCTCATCTTATTGTCTGAATCATCATGTTCATTATACTTCCGCATTCCATTGTTATCCTTGGATCATATTATTAGAGCTGTTGTAGCTGGTTGCCATTTGAAATTTCTCCTGCTTCATCTTCACTGCTTGCAAAGTTTGTACCGAAATATCTGGATAAGTCTGCAATTAGAGTTGTTGAGGGAGAGTTCTTGAAACAACTGCCCTACTAGATTAGAAGTGGGATAAAATATTTTACACAGGTATGATCCCTTCATGCTATTTGATTGGTGAATCTGGTTTTTAAAGTGCTGATATATTTCACTGGAGAATTCCTTTTCATTAAGGAATATTTGTTATATTATTTGAGTTTAGTTATTATTTGTTGAGTATGAAGTTATCCTTTGAGGTATAGATCTTTTTTGATTTAGTTAGCTTTTATTTTTGAGTTGTATACTGAATTTGTAAGTATTGAAACACTTAAATTATTGAATTATAAAATCGTGCTTGCATATGACAATAGTTTTCTTCCGTAACTGCTGATGTTTGAATAAAATATTGATATCAAAACCTCCTTGGCTGGTCAACAAGTTGACCGGCCACTTTGCCCCACTTTGCTTCCTTGACCAGTCAACTGGTTGATCGGCCACTTTGCTAGTTGATCGGCTACTTTGTCCCCATTTACCTCCTTGGTCGGTCAACACTTTGCTCCACTTTGCCCCATTTGCCTACCACTTTGCCCCACTTTGTCTCCTTTGTCCTCATTTGCTTCTTTGGCCAGTCAATAAGTTGATCGGTCATTTTGCCTCACTCTACCCCATTTGCTTTCTTGGCTGGTCAATTCGTTGACCAGCCACTTCGCCCAATTTTC
>JAOVVI020016563.1:0-10854 GCA_028571085.2 Nepenthes alata
TAATATTGAACCATCTAGGTTAACTGTCAAACCGGTCTACTCCCCATTGACCGTCTGAAGCCTTGCTCACCAATCCGATCAACTCTCAGTTGACCGCCTGAGCAGTTGCCCGCCAGACCAGTTAAGTTCTAAGTTAATTAGAACTTTTTCACGGGAGTGATCCCCAACAATATTTTCTCTTGTGAATTATTAGGTATGTTAAGAGAGTTGTAATCAACCATTCTTTACTCGGGATTGTAGTGAAGGGATTTCACAGGGGATTATTTGTAATCAACACTATTATTATAGTGAATTTGCTCGTAGTTTGTCTCATAATTTTTTTCTTAGTTGAAATAGATTTTTCACGATAAAAACATGGTATATCATTATATTTATTGTGCTCACGAGTTTGGTGGTTGACGTTCGACGAAAAGTTTGAATTTTATTCCACTGCGTCGGGTTTTATGTGTCCAGATTGAGCCCCAACAAGTTATATCAGAGAGCAGGTTATAAAATTACGATTTGATAGCGTTAACGTTGAGGAGCTTGTCATATGTATTAGCTATTTATTTGACAAAATAATTTTATCCTTTGAAAAGAAAATGTGAGAAATGCTTTAACCCAAAAAAGAATGGTAAAAGCACTTTGAAGTAAGGAAGATAAGGCAAAAAATATGAATGATGAAGAGTAGCAAGATATGAGGGATCTTGCTCATTATACCATCAAATTGTATCTCACGGATAACACTCTTCAAGAATTCATTGGCTTATCATATCCAACAAAAGTCTAGATGAAACTTGAGAATCTGTATAAATCTAAATCTTTGACAACAAGATCGCATATGAAGAAAAAATTTTATGGCCTTCGTTTGTCGGAAGGGAGAAGCTTTAAGAAGCAGTTGAATGAGTTCGATTGGATTTTAACGTAAATGTTAGCACTTGATGAGAATATCAATGAGGGAGACAACGCGTTGGTATTGCTAGCTTCTTTGTCAGATTTGTATGACCATGTTATCACGACGTTATTGTTTGAAAAATGTATATTCAATCTTGATAAGATTATCGCTTATTTACTTATGAATAGTCAAGGCGGAAGGAAAGCATTGATGTTTCAGGGGAGTCGAGACTTTTGGTATCCACTAGCGGTCGAAAACATGGGAGATTGTGTAAGGACTGAGTATTTGATTAATGATAATCTTGAATAATTAAACTAATATAAGTAAAATTAAGGTCAAAAGATATAAAAAATTGGGTCAAAGAGTCAAAATTTGACTGGTCGACTTGGTGCTTGATGGAGACTCGACCTACACTTGAGTGACAAAACTCAAGAAGTCAACGCCGGAGGGACGCCTGACAGGCGCTCTCGCGATTGAAGGCAGTAACTATGCACCTGATACACTCCCAACTCACGCTCAAGCGCAGTAACTAATAGCTCAGTGCTTGACGCTTGCCTGAGTGGCATTCGAGCATAGAACAGTATAAATAAGACCATTCGGCTCATTTCTATAATGTTTTACTAGCTTTTCGAAAGTAGAATGAGAAGCAATCAATGAGAAGAAAAATAGGAAGAGAGAGGAAGCTAAGGAATTCAAAATTCAGTTGCTTTAAGTGAGAATTTAGGTAAATCAGAATTAAAGCAAGTGTACTCTATACTTTTTCTTCTATTGTTGCTATTCTTTATCAAATTTCTTAAGTATTCTTGTTCTAATACTCACTCCTAATATAATTTCAAAATTATAAAGTATATATTAAGTATGCATGTTAGTTTTCCATAATTTTATAGCAAAATTTCATAAAAACTCATGTCTAAATTTAAATATAGTGTATATATGTTATGAATATTGCATTTCATCTTCATGCATAGTATGAAATTTTGATTATTTGTTTCCACATGTTTAATTTTGTGGATAATCTTCTTGCATGTTTAGAAAATGCTAAGTATAGGTTATATATATTCTAAAAATTCATGTGAATCATTCTGCATGTATGTTCATAAGTTAAAAATTCTACATGTTGCTGATTTTGCTATCATTTTGCTGAATTTTCACCCTTGCATGTTTTAAATTTGTACATAAAATTTTATATGCTTTACATTATCCAATATATGGCTTATGTGGACTGATTAATACACACAATTGAACCTACATAATCTGAAATTAAATTATCAAATATATGGCTTATGTGAATTGATTGATACACACAATTAAACCTGCATAGTCTGAAATTTTGATAAAATTCTACACACATGTTAAATTGTACATGCTTCCTGAATTTTTTCACATTAATTGGCTAATTCAACATAACATGCTTTAAAAATTATCATGACCAAGTTTTACAAAATGTTAAGTATAAAATATCATAATAATTGAAGAAAAATTCTACAATTAAGTTAAGAATATGATCATTTTCTCTAGAGTGAGAAAATTAAAAATTATGATGATAAGTATAGAGTTTTCCAAAGAATTTACATTGGACCAAAATTATTATTTAACGGGTAGTATATTATAACATACCTTAAGATATTATAATGGTATATTGATATTCGAACCTATAATACATAGGTTAGAAGCGACATTTGACCCCATCTATAAGGTGATATGTAGAGGGTCTACCTATAGATTTTGAATAGTAGCATATGTCATTTATTTGTGTCGGTAGTAAAATTATGGTCCGTTAAATCATGGATATTGGTTGCTTTCATAGATTTTATTTGCTTCGGGAGATTTTATTATGATAATATTTGTATTGAGTAGGCATCATCCATTACATTTGACATTAAATTTTGGGTCGGTGTCGGAACCATATATGACGTGGCAATTGTTTTAGATCCTATGTATGATCTCGTGATTTATTTAATTGTGGTCGATTGAGATATCGACGTAAAGTTCACGTCTGGATATTAATTAAAAGATAAGTGGGATAATTAATAATAATTATTTGATTAAGAGTTAATTTGGGATCGAAAATTGGGACGTAACAGATTGAGAGACCGAGGCGGTAAATTAGAGAGGAGTAACGGTCAATTCAAGTTTTAAAACATAGAACACTTCCATTGTAGTATGGAAAGTCACATGAAGTAGTATTGCCTCAAAAGGAAGAAGAAGGCGGGGGAAGGCGAGCGTCAAAAGAGGAGGGATTATGACGAAAATGATTCGACCTTTATTGTTTCCTACGGAAACCTTCTAGTTGTCCGCGTGGGGAAGATACAAAGCTTTCCAACCTAGGAGATGAATTAGGGGATGAATAGTAATTTCTCATACCATGCGATATCAAGGAAGTCTCTCTTTACCACCTATACGCCCATGGTCTACGGGGTGTTGAAGATGAGTAATGATGGTTCGTTGAGGTTGTTAGCATCAGGGATATTAGTTTGCGGATAAGTAACGGAATGAAACTCGTGTTGAAGAGCATGCGACATGTCCTGAATTTACGGTTGAATGTGATTTTTACTAGAAAGTTTGATAAAAAAGGTTTTTACATGACATTCAAAAAAGGCTAATGAGAACTCACCAAAAGGCCCTCAGATGTGGCAATAGAGAGCAAGTAATCAAGTTGGTATTTGATGAATGTTTCGGTTGCCAAGGATAACATTAAGGTGACCAACAAGGACATTTATCAATGTAGCCTGAAAAGGAGGCCGAGGAGGAGTGTAAAGAGGAGTGATTCTATGGCAAAGGAGAAGCTGAAAGGGAGTGGGAATACTCTAAGTTCGGTAGAGTAGAAAATGGTGTCATTCAAACTCGCGGACGAGATCGCATTGGAGGGGAAGTTACCGAAGGGTAAGTGATGACAGTCGCCAGTAAAGACAAAGGGTTCTCTACAAGGTCGTGGGAGGAAGTTTATTGGGTTTTAGTCACTATCTTGTAGATGTCACAACAAATGAAGGGTCATTCAAACGGTAAAAGATGTTCAAAAGTCACATGATATTCGTATAAAGGTCAGTCGAGGATTGATCGAAGGTTAATAGAGTGGCACATGACAGGCACCTGATTCATGCCTATGCACCGATTCCATATTGGGGGTCGCCTGAGGCACGCTTGAGGGGGCGCTCATGTGCCGATTTCAATAGGTGCGTGCTCGACACGCACCCAACGAACACTTAAGCGCCGCGCTTGACGCGATTTTAGGGTAATTTGAAAATCATTTTTTACACAAAGAGTACCGCACAACAAGAGAATAGAAAAATAAAGAAGAGATTCAACATCCGATTGAGGTCTGATTTGAACTCCATTCTTTATCAAAGTAAGGTATATTGTTCTAGAGCGAATTTCTATAGTGTATTTCATTTAGTTACTCTTAATTCTCGTTATACTTTCTTTTATGAATTGTTAGGTGTGTTGAGCGGGTTGTAATCAGCTGTTCTTCAATCGGGATTATAGTGAATGGATTTTGGATGAGTTATTTATAACCGACACTATTATTATAGTAGATTTGTTCAGAATTTATTTTGTAATTTTTTCTTATTAAAATAAAATTTTCACATTAAAAATATTATACATTATTATATTTTTTGTATTCATGAATTTGATGGTTGACATTTGACGATGGTTTCTAATTTTGTTCCGCTACGTTGAGTTGTATGTGTCCGGTTTGAACCCTAACACAAACTAGTAATAGAAAATATTAAATCTTATTCAAATAATTAAAATATTTTTAATTATAATTGAACTCTTTTAATTTTTTTCTTAAAATTAATTATTCATAATTATTGATTAAGAGTTTCTATAATTTATGAGTGATACATAGATATATATCATGACCATCTAGATAAAGTGAACAAAATAATTATCCGTTAAAAGAACCTACCTATAAAATTATTGTGCAATAAAATTTTCACCATCATCCTATATCCTAACAAACAAATAGTATGGGAAAATATCACCCCTTATAATATTCATTTTATATAAGTTTAAATAAATAATCTAATTAATAAATTAAAAACTCTTTTTTGATTTATAATCTACCTTGGGCCAGTAATTTATGAATCATTAATTTAATTAATCACATTAGACATCTATTCTTATGCAAGAGGTGACGGTTTATAAACTACTCATCTATCTTAATATATTTCTTATTGTATCCAATAATTACTTTCATATATCCAGATTTGGATATTATTATTAATATTAAAATATAATAAATAGTATATTAGATACTAAAGTGATATCAAATTTAATTACCATATGCACAAATTTTATATAACTTTTATTCACATCAAAACAAAGCGCCCATCCAAAATGTCTTCCATTAAGTTAATTAAGTGAACTCATTATGTAACATTCTGAATATTTTTTTAATTATTTTATAAAAATAAAATATTTAATTAATTATGATAATTATTTAATTATTTTTAATAATAATTAAATAATAAAAAATATATTATTGTGCATTACTAACTATTTTGGGTTTGAAATTCTTTAGTTTGACTTAAAATTTGGGTTTAAATTACTTTGTGGGCTATGTATAAGAAATTATAGTTATGAGAATTATTTTTGAGATAAAATTATAAGAAGATAAATTTTCTACAATTTGAAAGACCAGTTATAAAATAATAAATAAATAAAATTAGATAATATATTGGCTGGTTAGAAAACAAGTAGATAATTAGTATTTGGGACTAATGAACCTAGAGCATTTGAATTGATGGATTGCATTTGGATATTTGAGCCACTAATTTGAGTTTAGATTAATTAGTAGATTAGATTGAGTTAATTTTATCATGGATCTAGAAAATTAAGTGAATTTTGTATATTTAAATTAGACAGATTTTAATATATTAGGATTTGTTGACTAAAAATATAATTATATAGTTAAATTTAAATAATGTCGAATTAATAAAAATTAGGATAAAAAATTTAATTATTATTATATAGGTAATTGGACAAATTATAAAAAATTATCAATATTTTTAATCAGAGAAAAAGAAACAAACAAACAAATAAATAATAATAATTAATAATAATAATAATTATTATTATTATTATTATTATTACGATGAAAGAAACGGGAGAGAAAAAAAAAGAAGGAAGAAGGAAAGGAGAGGAAAGAGAGGGAGGCACAGCGATTTCTCCCTTCTACTATTTAAGGAATATAGTGGATTGAAGGAGGCAGGGAGAGCGAGCCGAAGGAGGACGCCGAGCCGCCATTGTTGCCGACGCTGGAAAGAGAAACAAGAAATTGAGACAAGTAAAATTCTTCCTCCTCGTGCAAGTAAACTCTATTATTTTGCAAGTAAATCCTACTCTTTTTATTGTCGCTGTTGATTCCTTGCTTGCATGTGTTGACTATGGGAAAATCGTTCGAAATTGGTTGATGTGAAAATGAGGGCAAAATAGAGCCATGAAAGACCCGAATTTTTAAAAATTCCACGTCAAATCGAGGCTTGATAATTTGTTCAATGGGGTTACAAAATCTTCATTTTACATGTTCGATTTTGAAAGCCTGGATTTTCATGGATTCGGTGCAAAGGTAGAGGGAAGAGAAACAGAGCACCATGCTCTGTTTTGGTCGCGCAAATTTGGTGTAACGAACCGAAAATGGTGAGTAAAGGGCGAAGTGATTAGGAAGCGTATTTGAACCGTATGAGAGGCATGCGACATGTGTACATGAATACGGATACCGAAAATGTGAGTAAAGGGCGAAGTGATTAGGAAGCGTATTTGAACCGTACAAGAGGCATGCGTTTTGTGTGAATGCGGATGTGGATGTATGTGTGTATATATATATGCATGCATGCATATGTATGCTACATTTGTATGTGTAAGCTTATATATATGTGTGTGGGTGTGGGTCGGTGTGTAGGTGTATGAATGCTAGAAGTATTTTCGTATATGTATTGAAATTATAAGTTGAATTAAGGATAAAATTAAGGGCACCTCATTAATTTGATTGGGCCATTATGGGATTAGATGGGATAATTGAATAAGATAAATAATCGTGCGTTCGTCCGGTCCGATGGTAACAAAACAGAATGTCTTTTGTGACAGTAGAAATAAGATTTGATATACTGAGAAGGCTAGAAAGGATCTAATAAAATATTAAGAGGTTTGATCTAATATTCAAACTTGCATTGGATTTTTTTTCTTTTATTCCCGTGATGAGCAGTTATTTTTGTTAACTTGAACCGCGTGCGTATATTTTGTTGGTATTTCCTATATAAGTAAAGGAGTATGTGTGAAGATTTTAAAGTATCAAGTGAATGGAAGTCTACAAGACCTTAGAGTAATCTATAATTTTTCGATACCCATTCGAGTCTTAGGGTCGAGGTTGTTGATCTTAATGAGGGATGCCATCAATGCTGATGGCTTAGTGACCGTCATAGGAGATGATATTAGGGATATCATTGGTAAGGGTTATCATGGATAATATGAGTATACTACAAGTATAACTTTTGGGAGGACCGTTGGGAACATAAATACGCAGCTTTTGATTCATTATGGTAGAATAACATATATGGATATTATTATTATCTTATACAATTAATATTATTATTATCTCGTACAGTGGTGACCTCGTATTGAGTTATTTTAGTCTTATCTACTTATGAGTTGTCTTATCGAATTCGGTTGAATCCTTATTACATTCCTAATATTCAGTTGTTATTATAGTTTTTCGGTCATCGATACGACATATCGTTGAGTCTCAGATAATTATTGGTGTGTTGCATGTTTATATTAATTTCTATGCATTTGATATTATGGTCTGAGATGCATACTTATACTCTTCCATCAATGATTATATTTACTTATTGGTATTCGACTCACCTTTATATTTTTTTAGTTGTAGAATAGATAGGTTTGATATCAAGTTAGAAGAGAACGTGTATTACTATTGAGATTTCAAGTGAGCAAATTCCAAAATTTAAGGGTTCCATGATGAGATATTTGAAACTTCTTTATTGGTTTTTTAGCTTTTAAAAGTTTATCAAAATTACGATCCCAAAAACTTGATGTTATAGATATTGATATTATTTTTTATTTTGAGTAATATAATGATATAGATGTTATATTTATTGATATATTTATGAGAATCATTTATGGTTTAATATTTTTCTGATTTGATGATTTAGAATTCATTTATATTGATGGATTGTTAAATTTATGATGGATAATTAATGGTTTTAGCAATTTGAGATTTTTGAAAAGTCGGTTCAGGCTGAGTCCGTAGACTTGGTCTGGGTCATCACACATTCTCTATTAAGCACCTACACATCTGTTATAATGTCTCTACAAAAGTGACTCTAAGTTTAACCGCCTCCTTTAACATGTTAGTATAATGTGTACCGATACAATTGGATCGTTAATATCTCATCTTAATGATCTTATGACTTCATAATCCTATGATTAAAAATATTTCAAGTTCGAGTTTTAAGTATTTATATATCAAAAATATAATTTTATCATGATTATAAATATATTACTCTAGTCTTGAGATTTTAGCAAGCAAATTAAAAGAATATAAAGAATAATAAAGACAAATAATTTTTGTAAATATGAATAAGAAAGTACATCAACATTAATCCGTCAAACTAAGTTTAATTGGCTTGTAGGGCATACTACTACTAACAACCTATATATAAGAGGGCAAATTTTGAAGATAAATGAGGAAATCAGTATTGTAGACCATTGAGAAATAAGGAAATCAGCGTTACAGACCACAAACGGTCTTCCTTTCCTTGAGAATAAACTCAGTCAAGAGGTTTAATTATCACATGAGGTGATGCCGAATTCTGAGGCATGGAGATATCTGGTTGCTTGATAACCTAGTTTAGCTAAAAACTAATAAAGATTTAATCCCATAATGCTTTGTCCCCTTTCCCCATTCTTATCTAATTACATCAAAGGTAATTTCATTACCCCCTCTACGGTCTGGGCTGCCGAACCAGGCCAACAAGCAGAAATGTTCAAGGTGATTGCCTGAGTGAATGGTTCATTTGATCCATCTTTTCTTAGATTTTGACTCAATGGTGGACTTCCCCTCAACCTCCCATCTTTATAAAACAGAAAGAAAAAAAAAGAAAAAACTGAGTTCAGTTGTATGCTATGAAGCACACAATTGAAGTATTATTATTGTTGAAGTACACACAGCAGTAGTATTGAATATTGATATTAGGAGCAGTATTGTTGAATTTGTCTGTTGGAATGGAAGGTTTGGCCATTGACTCGTGGATGAAAGGGCTCACTTGAAGTCAAAGCCATTGTTTATCATTGTCACTTGAGGTCAAAACCATTAATAGAAACAAGATCAGACTAAATAATATAATGTTCGATTTGTCATGTAACAATCTGGGATCATAATTTTAGTAGTTTAGAAATTGTAATTCTGGTGTTCCACGTGGTTAACAGTGGTGGTGGGCAGCAGAGGTTGTCGGCAAGGTGAAACCAGTGGTTGCTGGGGTGTGGCAGGCGAGAGCGGTGGCTGTTGGTGGCCCTCTGAGAACCATAATTCCTTGGAGTCTAGGAATAAACAATATCACCACCGCCTCTTAGCAGTATTTTCACCTCTGTGGTGATTACAATTCCTTGAAAATAACTGTTCTAACCCACGAAGAGTCAACCAAACATAGAAGTTGTAATTCCAAGAATAATGGTAGAATGAAATTGCAAGTTCATTCAACCAAACGAGTTTTAACTAAGATTTCTAAACACCTTTCCCCTCCCCTTTCTCACCCTCAACATGGATTACGTTCCTTTCTTGGGTGTTCTTAGAGGTGTTCAATTAACCAAGTCTTAATAACCTGTATGGGATTCAACAGTTCGGCTAATACCACGGGGCAATCAACCATGGTGGTTCGTATAGTTGGTTTTAATGGCTAATTGTAGTGATTTTTCATACAGTTGATGGTGTGGCGTTATCCCAACGATTGATCATCAAATTAAGTGATTAGAGTAGGGTAATTAGAAATTTCCAATTGCCACCTAATCGAAGATTATCTCAAACCCTCTCTGCCAAAACTCATATATATCTGAGTCGAGTGCATATGCTTGATGCAACTAATGCCGGTTTAAGATGTTTTCCTTTTTCCTTTTTCATCAGATATTTCGAGAAGCAGTGGTATAATTCACAGTAACAGTGCGAAATTTTGAGGAAAACAATTCACCTGCGTCGCAGTTAACATCACTGACAAGCTGAATGGAGACCTTCTGCCCTAGCAGCTCATGAACCCGATCAAGCACTTCGGCATTAAAGTCATTGAAGTCCAAAACATTCTTCTTCATTAACACAACCGTTCCATTGATTTTCTTCGCGGATTTCACCTTCTTCTCATGGCCTTCCTTGGAGAAGGCCTTGGCGAGATTTTGAAACATTCTCTCTCTCTCTCTCTCTCTCTCTCTCTCTCTCTCTCTCTCTCCCTCTCTCCCAAAGAGCGAGTCAATGATCGACAGGCGTGGCTCCATTTGAATGAGATGAAAGGCGTATTTATAGGACGGGGAGGAGATAGGTGCTACGGCTATGAGAAGAAACTTCTTCACCAGTTCAACTTGCTGCCATTCCAGCACTCTGACCATTAGGTATCTCCAAAGGTAAGACACACGGTACTGCTTTGAATAGACTGTCAGCGAAGAACTCAGCCTTCCAACTAAAATATTCTTAAATAAAAATGTACTTATTAATTCATTGACTCAGTACATTTAATTATTAAAATAAAATAAAATAAAAATAAAAAAATTATTTCAGGTAATAAAATAAAATAAAAATATAGTTAAAATTATTATTCTCATATTTAGTTGTTAGAATAAAATAATGAGAGAATTAATATTTTTTGTTTGGTTTGTAGAATAGTACGTGAAATAAGATAAAAATAGTGATAATAATAATGATAATAATAATAGTAATAATAATAATATAAAATAATAATAATAATAACACATAATAA
>JAOVVI020016564.1:0-10854 GCA_028571085.2 Nepenthes alata
GAGTTTTCATCGATAATGGAAGTTCATAAAATTTACTGTACCTTACTGTCTTCTTTAAACTTGGACTAAAATGAAGCCAAATGAAAGTTGCCAGCGGACCCTTGTACGGCCTGGACAATGAGTCGGTCCCTGTACAAGGGATAATCCGGCTGGAGGTCACTATGGGAACTCACCCGCACTCTGTGACGCAAGAGCTGGCGTTCCTTATCGTTGACCTACCATTCGTCTACAACGCCATATTAAGCAGACCCTTCCTAACCACCTTTGGAGCTATTACGTCCATCCCGCACCTAAAGGTGAAGTTTCCTATCCCGTAGGGCGTGGGAGAAGTCCTCGGAGACCAGGAGATGGGATGGACGTGCTACCTGTCCCAGATCAACCCCACGGTACCATGCTACCCGGATGAAGACCTTGACCTTCGCAATGAGACCTTGCTGTGATAGGCCCAGTCGGGAGAAGAAACGGAGGCGATCCCTTTAAACCCTTCCGAGCCAAAAAAGTGCATCAACGTGGGCCGATCTCTCCAGCCTAGAGAACGTGACCGGCTGATTACCTTCCTTAGGGCCAACTCCAATGTATTTTCCTGGGTTTCTGCTGACATGCCCGAGATTCCGGCCAAAGTTATCGTCTACAAGCTGGGCCTTGACTCGAGCCGAAAGCCCATTCGGCAGAAGCGAAGGAACCACTCCGTTTAGAAGTTGGTCACCATAAGGGGAGAAGTAAAGAGACTCCTAGACTCTGGATCCATCAGAGAAGTTCAATACCCGGAGTGGTTGTCCAAAGTCGTGCTAGTGAAGAAGAGCAACAACAAGTGGCAGATGTGCGTCGACTTCACCGACGTAATAAGGCTTGTCCCAAGGACAGCTTTTTGCTCCCCAGGATCGACCAGCTCGTGGACTCTATATCTGGACATGAGCTCCTGAGTTTCATGGATGAGGAGCATACCTCCTTCATGACTGACCAGGGAACATGCTGTTACAAAATGATGCCCTTCGGACTCAAGAATGCATGCGTAACCTAGCAGCGTCTCATGAACAAGATGTTCGAGGTACAGATCGGACGAAAAATGGAGGTGTACGTTGGCGACATTGACGACATGCTCGTGAAGAGCAAAGTCGCCAGCGATCATGTCAACAGCTTAAACGAGACGTTTTAGGTCCTCCGGCGGAACGGGATGAAGCTCAATCCCACCAAGTGTACCTTCAGAGTGACCTGAGGAAAACTCCTAGGCTTCATCGTGTCCCAGCGTGGCATTGATGCCAACCCAGAGAAGATCAAGGCCATCCTCGACCTGAACCCCCCGCGGACGTAAAAGAAGTGCAAAAGCTCATCGGGCGAATAGCACCCCTTTTGCGGTTCCTCGCTAAGTCAGCAGAAAAATACTTGCCCTTCTTCAAGGCGCTAAGGGGCACCAAATCGCAGGGATTCAGATGGAATGAGGAATGCAACGAGGCTTTCAAGGAGCTGAAGACCTACCTCGCCAGCGCACCACCTCTAAGCTCGCCACGCAAAGCAGAAGACCTTTACCTTTACTTGGCTACGTCGCCAGCGGCCCTCAGCTCAGTATTAGTTAGGGAGCACGAAGGCACGCAACGGCCAGTGTACTACGTAAGTCAGATGCTGACGGACGTGGAGGCCCGCTATCTGCACGCTGAAAAGATGGCGCTCGCGCTCGTCTATGCGGCGCGGAAGTTACGGCCCTACTTTCAGTCGCACCGGATCGTCATACTGACATATCAGCCGTTGAAGTCGATCTTACAGAAGCCGGATACGTCCGAACGGTTGGTCCAGTGGGCTGTCGAGCTAGGGGAGTTTTACCTGGAGTTCCAGCCCCAGCCAGCCGTGAAGGGACAGTCTCTGGTCTATTTTATCGTAGAAGTGGCAACCCCAGCTCAAGAAGAAGTCGACGACCCGGGAAGCATGGAGGGCGATGAGCCTCCTGCATGGACACTGAATGTGGACGGGTCATCCACCCAAGCAGGCAGTGGAGCCGGCATCGTGCTAAAGACGCCAGAAGGCATGGAGATTATATACTCCGTCACACTGGCCTTCCCGGCCACCAACAACATGGCAGAATACGAGGCCCTCCTCCCGAGACTGTGGCTAGCCGAGGTGTGTTCCGCGCGGTCATTGGTCGTGCGCAGTGAGTCCGAGCTTATGGTGAACCAGGTGAAAGGAAACTTCGACGCCTCGAACCCATAGCTTGTGAGGTACTTGGCGAAAGCGAAGGCCCTGATTCCTGAGTTTAAATGGTTCGTGATCGAGCACATCCCGAGGAGGGATAATGAGCGCGCTGACCAACTGGCCTGGAACGCGGCCACTGGATCCATGGAACAATACGCCAAAGAGCCTAGGGAGGTCCTGACCGTGCCCAGCATTGACACCGAAGATCAAGATGTGCTGTGGGTTGACGCAGGAAGCAATTGGATAATGCCGTACGTAAAGTACTGACTGAAGGGACCCTGCCCAATGTCACCAACGAGGCCAAGCGAATCAAGAAGACGCCAGGATGGTATACGGTACTCAGCGGAAGACTGTACAGGTGAGGATACTCAACCCCCCTCCTGAAGTGTCTCACGCCGGAGGAAGCTGACTACGCGCTGAGCGAAGTGCACCTGGGATTGTGCGGCTCGCACATTGGGGGCAAGAACCTTGCGTTTAAAATCATGCGACAAGGGTTCTATTGGCCCACCATGAAGCGAGACGATATGGAGTTCATTCGGAAGTGTGAAAGCTATCAGGTCCATGGCAATATAACACACCAGCCACACACGGAGCCGCACTGCCTCCAATTCCCATGGTCGTTCGCACAATGGGGGCTCGACATACTTGTGCCCCTGCCCTTGGCTTCTGGACAAAGAAAATTCTTGATCGTTGGCATCGACTACTTTACCAAGTGGGTGGAAGCTGCCCCTCTCGCCAAGATCACCGAGTAGAATGCGACGGAGTTCCTCCGTCACGGTATTGTTTGCCGATTCGGGATTCCTGAGGTCGTGGTGACCGATAACAGAATCCAGTTCACCGGCAAGCGCTTCACCAAGCATTGCCGCGACCTCCGCATCAAGCTGATCCATACGTCCGTGGCACACCCTCAGGCCAACGGACTGGTTGAGGTCACCAACCGCACATTGCTACATGGATTAAAGACCAGACTGGAAGACGCATGAGGCTCCTGGATTGATGAGCTACCGTCTGTGCTCTGGTCGTACCAAACAACCCCGCTTGAGCCGATAAGGGAAACGCCCTTTAACCTTTGCTTTGGGGCTGAGGCTGTGGTCCCCGTGGAAGTGGGGATGCCAAGCCTGCGGATCGAGTGCTTCGACCCATCCACCAACGAACAGAGGCTTCGGGAAAGTTTAGACCTACTCTCAGAGGTTCGAGACGCGGCACAACTACGGACTGCGGCCTATCAGCAGTGCGTCGCATAGTACTATAACAAACGGGTAAAGGCATGCCCTCTAGAAGTTGGAGATCTGGTCCTCCGGAGCGTAGAGGCGGCGAGAAAGACCGCAAACAGGAACAAATTCTCCCCTGGGTGGGAGGGACTCTTCCTCGTCTCCACAATCCTCCGGAGCGGAGCGTACAAGCTACGCGCCCAGAACGAAAAACTAGTCCCGGAGGCTTGGAACGCATCCAACCTGAGGAAGTATTACAAGTAACACTACATCAACCCAGGTAAGACACGAGCATGTGCATCATGACAAATGCTTGAACATGTGTGATGTCTTTTATTAATGAAATCATTATGTTATCCTACATCTCCATCTATGTGAATTGTTGCCATGCATGGCATTCTTAAATCATACGGCCTAGACTGCCCCTAAGTCGGGAGGACAAACGTTCGTTCGTGAAATAAATCCTTGGCTCGATGCCAGACAGCCTGTAGACGACCATTTCAAGATTTCGCCATCGCACCATTCGGTCCGGGGACGGCCCCACATATCTTGGCTCCGTGCCAATCGGCCTATGCGACCACCTGCGCTGTGACTCCGCGCCGAAAGGTCCAGGAGGCAACCACTCGCAGAACTTAACTTATAGTCAAAAAGGACCCCAGCGGTATGCAAAACAGGCTACGCCCCTATGACCCAGGCGGTCAAAATAAAAGGCACGGGGGCTTTTGAAGCCTCCAATTCATGGTCGACAAAACCTTAGAGGGCAAAGTTTGCAGGCATGCAGTGACCTTCCTACGGATAAGAGAGCACCCTCAGTTTAAGATGGTCGTGGGCTAGGACCTTAACTTGGTGATTATAACGTCTTGAGCAGGGGCTACACACCTCTTGCGAATAAACGCGACCAAGGCCTAGACGCGGAGTCTGGTTGCTGTGGCCTAAAACCTCGGCTGACCCTCGTTGCGGCTCCATGGGACTAGCGATGACGTCCGTTTCACCGGATCGAGCTTCCCAAATACGTGATTTGCTATGACATCCTTTGACGAAGGACAAACACAGCGTAAGAAGATGCCTGTATAGGGTCTTAGCGACGATGGCTCCACGAGCCTAGCACTCAAATGAGGGGCATGACCCCATGGATCACATCAAATGAAAGTTGCGGTCTGAAATACAACACTATAGAAAATAAGTGTGAAAGAAGAAATTTTTTCATGGGTGTCAATAATTAGAATTAATTAAAATTGCCACCTGGACCAGAAAAGGGCAGAAAATCGACACGTTGGATGAAGACAACAGAAAACTGAAAATAAAATAATGAGCCAGATTATCCCAATAATGTTAAAAATAATAGGGCAGAAAATGGACCAATTGGATAAATTGAACATAAAATTGATAATTGAATTATGGATCTTTCATTATTAACTTTTAATGTTTCAAACTATAAAATTTTATAAGCCAAATTAACTATATTTCTTGTTATGCATTGTTATATACCAGAAATAGAAGAAAAATATTAAAGCAAAGTTCTATTTTTTTGATTTTTAAATTTATAGATATTATAGGATATTTATATTTTTAAATCAAATCAATTACCTTTGAACTGGACACAGTCAAAATTGATTACAAACTTGATACTTCAAATAAAAATTTATAATGATAAATCATATCGAGCTAAAATAAGGTTTGATTATTGAGCTAAAAATCTTAATCGTGCCCGTTTATAAGCTGAACCAGGCTAGTTTGAACCGATAAATGTATCATTTTTTTTATTTTTAGTATATTTATCTATAAATTTATATTTATATAAAAATATCTAAAAATATATAATGAAGCGTACCTGGATCCAATTTTGAACAAATTCGGATTCACTTGATCATTTGGATCCGGCTCGGTTCACCAAGTCTGGATCCTGCACACCACTACAATAAACAAGCAGTCAAGTGTCGGTAGGATATTGTCCCACCAAAAACACTCTGACGCTTAAGTCAGCAATAAGCATTCGAATTACAAGAAGGTAAATAGAAACATAAATTGAGGAAGAGAGTGAGATTGATGTCGGCGGGAGTGTCTGCCTTTAGAAGTAAGAGACGTTCCTGTGACTCGTTGAGAGTATAGTTTTCTAGCTCAATGTTTGTGGGGAACAAGTGGGAAGCAGTGTCCTGAAAACGTGGAAGCTTAAATAGACGGATCTCGAGGAGTGGGTGAAGTCTCTGGAATCTGAAGGTCTGGAGTGGGATTATTATCGTAAGCGATTGCTTGCTTAGGGATGAAGGTCTGTACGCTCAAGGATTTCTCTGTGGTAGTATTGTGTTGTCTTTCGTTCGTCTCTATGTTCATGTCCATCAAGGGTGGAGACTCTGTAGGGTTATATAGACGGTGGGGATGGTGAGCTTTCTTAGCCAAGAAGGCGCGATCCCTGCATCGTGTTGGGCATCCTTCATTATGTGAGAAGGCTTGACTGGTGCATTCTGCTATGATCGTTTCCTTTTTGAGCGAGTAACGACTCTCGAGATTATTTGTCTTCCTTCCATGCTTTTGTTACCGTTAGAGTCCATTGTAGGCAAAAAGAGAGAATCTGGCGTCTTCCTTATGGGAAGGACATTGAATCTGTTGATACATTCTTTAGAGGAGATTGGCTTCAAGGAATGCGTAAAATTAGAAAAAGGGACCGTTACTTATCGTGTACAAAAACGTCCACCAAACTGGGCCTAGCCCATATTAGGTTTTATCTTTTTGCGGCCTGCTATTACAGTGCTTCCGATCAACAGAAATATTAACCGTCTTAAGGGAGCGCATTGGCCGCCTAGTTGGCGCTCCATGCAATCAATACTAGCATTGATCGTCTAAACACACATCTGGGCTTTTCTGAATTTTGGGCTATTTTTCTTATTGAGCCTGCCTCCTATAGGCCTACCATCATTAGCCCCCATGCAGGTGGTTTGGATTCTGACATCTGACATGTTTATGATGGGATGCGCTTATCTTTTGCTGATGGTGAGGGAGTCATTGCCTGTCTGAAGAGGAGCCTCAAGTATTTCCAAAATATTGACCGTATTTGTTGATCATTTTTAGAAAAATTTTGGGCAACTTGGAGAAGGAAGCGTTGGCCATTAGCCGTCCTGTCAGAAAAGGTGTGCCACGTGTCTTCATACGGTCTATTCAGGATCCCGGCATTCAATGAGTCGGAGGATCTGATTCGACGGCTCCCTTTTGGGAAGTGGCCGTTGCGGCAATGATGCCGCATGCTTTCAAAGCAGTTCTGTGTTTACACTGGCCGTTAAGCTACCCGTTTGTTTAACTTTGAATTTCTTACGCCTTCCTTTGTTTCTTCGTCTTCTTTAATCCATAGAAAAGAAAAAACCCTAGTTCTGACCATGGCCTCCGGCGCCGAAATTGCCTCAATCCTAAGAGAAAACGATGTAAAGGTATTGTACGTGGAGTACAATATCTCAGAGGAGATTGCCTTTTGTATTCCTGGGAAGGACGACAGGACTTTCCTACCACCTATGGGCTTTGTGACCGTATATGAAGTCCATATGAGGAGCGGGATCCGTCCTTCAATTCCTGACTAGTTAATGTCAATTTTTTGGTCACTTCAAGTCCCCATTGCTCAGTTCCATGCGAACGCCATCAGGTATTTGTGTTCCCTCTACATATTCCTCCGTCAACATTCGAGGTTATTGACGATGTCGATGGTTAGAGGGCTCTTCAAGCTTAATCAGGGAGGGGAGTGGATTTCTTTATCCCCACACGGCGATCTTAAGATAAGTACCATCATATATGATTTCATGAAGAACTGAAAGAATTGATTCTTCTTTATTAGCGAGGGTGAGTCCTGACCCTTGCCCAGGGAGTGGGGCTAGGTGCCTGATGTGTATACGGGGGTACTTTCGGAAGCTGAAACGGCATCCCTGTCTTGGCTAGTTAAACTCATCGTGGATAACCTTCGAGATTTCCAGAGAGACCACTTGGTCTCCCATGTTGAGGCCAAGAAGGCCAAGTGGGGGCCTCCCTCTCCCGTCCAGAAACTCAAAATCCCACCACCGGAGGTCCTGTAGGGGAAGAAGAGGAAAAAGGGTTTTATCATAGGTCCTTGCCCGTCTGATTCTAGTCCTTCCAATCCAAGGCAAAAGAAGGCAGCCTCGGTGGCACCTTCTTCATCGTCCCCTGGGCTAGACTATCTCTCCGCCAGTCATTTTGCGGGTGTAGGCATCGCTTCAGGGATTGAAGTGGAGCTGGGCTAGACTATCTCACCTCTTTTGGCACCGGGTCTAGGAGCTAGGCCAGACAGGCCAATACAAAGAATTTGGAAAGTATAAATTATGTTGTCCGTCTTATCTTTAAGTTTATCTTTTCTAACTTTTCTTTTGTGTGTGTAAGCTGATAAGGTCTCAGGTGCAGTTGCCAAGGCGCTCAGGCAGAGAGACATGGTGATCTCCGATAGGGATATGGAGATCGCCTAGCTTGATTCTAAGCTGGAGGCTCTGGGGGCAGAGCATCGAGAGGATGCGAATGCCCTGGAGTTTGTCTTGGCGGGCATGGAGGCGGAGAACGAGAGCCTGAAAGTAGAGGCCGCTCGTCTGAAGGAGGAAAACGAGCGGGTTAATGGGCACCTCGATTAGGTCGAAGGGCAAATGGCTACCTTGGAGAACGATCTAAGCCTCCGAATTCGTCCTCACGAGGTCGCAAACATGATGTTGTCATGGTTGTGGGAAAGGATCAACATTAGTCGGCGTATTATGCGGCTTGTTGATCCTAACTTCCTTGTGGATCTCATCAACTTGTCAAACTGGTCAGTGCAGCGTCGTGGGGGAGCCACAGGATAGACAGGGGCCGCCGCTGCCTCCATAGTTTTTGGTGATTGCAGTTTTTTCTTTTTTGTTCAATTATGTAAACGTATTTTACCATAAGTACTAATATGAACAGCTTTGTGCATGTCGCATGTTATTGCTTTTTTACAGCTACTTTTTGTATTTTGCTTCTTTGCCGTTCTTGGCGACCAACTGGGCAGGATTCCTGTGAGTTGGCCGCTCACCTTGTTTTTGGTCGTCCATGGCGTTTCCAAAGGAGTGGAGTCTTTGGGTGTATTTTCTAGGCCGTCACATGTGCTAAACCAGCCTAGTATTCGCATGTGAGTAAATCCTGGTGGCGCTACCCAAGTGCAGACTTGGGTGGCCCGCTTCGGTGAAGCATTTTGCTCCGATCGACTATCGTTGACTGATTACGCTATCTCCTTATGAAGGAGGTTGACGCATGTACTGTGTTAGCCTCCTAAGATTTTTTGACCGCTAATGGGACATTTGGATAACCATGGTTTAGATACGATCACTCATGGGCCACCTGGATGACCAGGGTTTAGTAACGGGAGGGTGAAGACCCTCCCGACTTAGGAGCAGTCTAGCTCGTTTGAACCTACAACAAGAATCACATACACATATGCACACAAAAGAAGCACAACATGCTAAAGGGAATTCTTGTTTTATTAATTGAATCGTGTACACAAATGATCACATACAATTTTAAAGAATACCTACCTGGGTCCTTATTAGAAGTAGCGCTTGAGGTGGATCACATTTTACATCCGTGGGACCAACTTTCTGTCCTAGTTTTGGAGCTTATATGCCCCGTTTTGCAGGACGACGAAGTCTAGAAAGGGTCCTTCCCAATTCGGGGAGAGCATGTTCCGGTCGGTTGCCTTTACCGTGCTCTCGATGCTTCGTAAGACTAAGTTTCCAACACCGAACTGCAGCACTTTTACCATCTTGTTGTAGTAGCGGACGATTCAATATTGGTAGGCCACTGTCCGCATTCTGGCTGCATCGCGGGATTTTTCTAACAAGTCTAGGTGTTCCCAAATTTTTTGAGAGTTATCCTGCCGGTCAAAAGATTTCACACTAAGATTTAGAAGTCCGATTTTAACCGAGATCACCGCTTCAGTCCCGTAGCCTAGGCCGAAGGGTGTCTCACGCGTTGGTTCTATTGGAGTTGTCTGATAATACCAGAGGATTGAGGCGAGCTTATCTACCCAGAAGCCCCTTGCGTACTCCAGTTTGGTCTTAAGCTCGTGGGATAGTGTTTGATTTATGACCTTCACCTGTCCATTCGCTTGGGGGTATGCCACCGAAGTGTGGACCAGTCTTATCCCAAGGCTGGTGCAATACTTGGTGAAGTATTTCTCTAAGAATTGAGTCCCATTGTCAGTCACAATGACTTCTAAAATGCCAAATCTGCTGATGATATTCTGACGAACTAACTCAAGAGCATTGTGTTCTGTGATCTTGGCCAGTGGGACGATCTTCACCCACTTTGTAAAGTAGTCGATGCTTACTATGATGAATTTTTTCTACACGATTGCAATGGGAAATAGGAGAAGAATGTCGAGCCCCCATTGTGCGAAGGGCCATAGCGCCTGAAGGGACTTCAGCTCAGCGAATGGCTGGTGGCAATGGTTGCCGTGAAGCTGGTAGTTGTTGCACCTCTTGACAAACTTGAGTGCATCCTTTTTCATCAAGGGCCAATAGTAGCTTTTCCGCATGATCTTGAATGCTAGGTGTTTGCCGCCGACATGCAATCCGTATATCCCAAGGTGCACTTCGCTCAAGACGTAGTCCGCCTCTTCAGGGGTTAGGTATCAGAGGTATGGAGTCAAGTAACTGCGGCGATACAACCGCCCGTCGACTATGGTGTACCAGCTGTCCGTTCTCTTTATCTGCCTTGCCTCTTCTACATCTTCTGGAAATGTTTCATCTGCTAGATACCTCAAGTAGTGTGTCATCCAATTTTTTGTCTCGAATATTTGCATTGCCTCACTTTTTTTATACTGGGAGAGTTCAGGACCTCCCTCATATTCCTCGAGTACTATTCTAGATTTTTGGTCTCTGCCGCTCTTTCCAGCTGATCGGCCTTCCAATTTTCAGCTCTAGAAACATGAACTTGGGTTAGCTTGTCAAAGTTGCGAGTGGCCTACCTTACCCTGGTCAAGTATTTGCCCATATGTGAGTTGCTTGCCTCAAAGTTCCCATTAACTTGGTTGACGATTAGTTCGGAGCCACTGTAAACAGCCAGTCGTTTGGCTGAGCACTTTTTTTGCTAATCTTAACTCGGCTAGTAGGGCTTTATACTCGGTAACATTGTTGGTGGCCGAAAAGTCGAGTCTAAGGGAGTACCTCGCCTCAAACCCGTCAGGGGTCTTGAGGACCACCCCCGCTCCACTGCCTATATCCGTAAATGATCCGTCTATGTGGAGTACCATTCTGGAGCCTCCACGTGCTATTCTGCGTTCTCCGAGGGCTGCTCTTTGAAAATCGGGGTTGTGGTCTCGACAATAATGTCGGCCAGGGCCTGTGCTTTTATGGCTAGCCTGGGTCAAAACTCGATGTCAAACTTGCCTAATTCGATAGCCCACTTTATCAACCGTCTAAAAATATCAGATTTATGGAGAATACTCTTTAGAGGTGGGTCGGTG
>JAOVVI020016565.1:0-10854 GCA_028571085.2 Nepenthes alata
ATTTACTGTACAGGTCCTAGACGGCATCTCGTTATTGAACTGTTAGTGTAGCTAATATTTTTATAGATTTGTGCCATGTATGGCACATGTGATCCTGTGTTTGTATGTTATAGGAAGAATTGTTTTAATAGTCTCGTTAATTACGTTTCTATCCTGACGGAAGCTTTTGAGGAAAAAAAAATCCATTCCATCACAGAAGTACACAATGTTTTCCATGTGTCGCTACTCTAAATATATTTTTATGATCCAACCAATGTTATTAATCAAATTTGGGGTAAAAGAAAAATTAAAACCGATATTTATTAGCCCTTTCAAAATTTTGAAAAGAGTTGGTGAAGTGGCCTATCGGTTGGCGTTACTATCAAATTTCGGGAAAGTGCACAATATTTTTCATGTGTTGATACTCTGAAAATATGTTTATGATCCAACCAACGTTATTAATTATGAAAGTTTGGAGATCAATGAAGATCTAACGTACATTAATGAACCAGTGCACATTCTAGGTTGTAGAGATAAATACTTTAGATCATCCCGTTAGTTAAACTTTTGTGGAGAATTCATTTGTATGAGGAGGCCACGTGGGAATGAGATGATGAAATCTGAGACAAGTACCCTCACTTATTTCTTTATTAAGGTATGTAAGTTTCTTTAAATTTCAAAGACAATTTTATAAGAAGGGGATAAGGTTCAAGTTTTTATAATTTATATTAATCATAATTATTTAAACTAATATAATTAAAATTGAAGTCAAAATATGTAAAAAATTGGGTCAAAAGGAAAAAAAAATTAGAAAGCAGATGAATTGGGCATCCGGCACCCAAGCTAGAACTATAAGATGCCCGAAGCATGCCCGTGCGTCCCTTCTGGCAAAAAAACAAATAGCTCCCTTGCCCAACCAGTGCCTGAGTGGCGTTTGAGTGCGAGTCTGTTATAAAATTTTGCCGAGAATTTTCTTCCACCGTAATTCAAGCGGGGGAATAGGTAGAGAGAGAATAGAGAGAGAAAGGTCAAAGGGAGAGAGAAGAAGAGAGAAAAGAGTGAAAGCTTCCGGATAGCTCGATTCGGGATGTTTAGTGGAGAAAGAATTTCAGTATATCACGTTGAGACAAGTGCACCTTAAACTCCCTCTTTCCTTTATTCTTATTTATTTATATTTTTTTGAGTATTATTATTTTAATACTCGTTGAAGCTAATATTTTGAAGGAAGAATATGAAAAATATGCATATTTGCTAGTCTACCATGATTTTATAATAAAAATTATCAAGAACTCATATTTAATTTTTTTATTATAATTATATGTATTATTTTGAAATTCTTTGCATGTTTAGAAGTATAAAAATAATTCCTACGTATTTGTACGCCATAGTGATCAAATTTAAAATATTATATGCTATTTGTATATAATAAAAACAGACTATATATTCAATTATGAGATGCATTCTTATTAAGTTTGTATGAAAATTTTTACTTTTCTTTTGCATTTTTTGTGACGGACTATATTTTTTGTCAAAAATTTGACAGAGTTTCGTCTGTAATACGACTATCAAGTTGATACAAAAACCTATACAATACACAAAATATATCCAAATAACTCCAACATCAGACAACATATAATAACCGCACACAAAACCACACAAAATCCAATTCACCACATATTATTCGTGGCTCTAATGCATTGTATCTAAACACAATATCGGCCAAAGAGAGATACCACTAGGTACTTGTTACCGACCACAATAACCTACGGAAGCATATATACATCCAAACACAACAGAAATTTAACTATCTGATCATTAGCCATATATACAACATACATTAACAAGCCTAATTGAAAATATAAATACATACAATTCTCCATATCGTATACAAAACTATAAAATATAAACGCTCGAGTTATCCTTCGAGTCCCGTGCCTAGTTAACTTTTAATCTCCACTCTGTCCCATTGGGTATAATAGGCATGTGCTAATCGGAGGCAAGGAAAGGCAGCAAGTGTGAGCCAAATGCTCAGTAAATGCAATATAATCAAAGACGATAACAATATATGTAAAATATAGTAAAAAAGAGATATATGAGTATAATGAGGATACGTAAATATAAAACATGATCAAATGTACTTTTGGAATACAAATGACTTCTCATGTTTTATCCTTCTTCTTTTTGGAATGTAAATTATGCATAATTACTCATCTTTGTGGACTAAGGCCAATTAGCCATACTAGCTAAAGATGCGGAAGAACGAGGAAAGAATCATGATACCCCACATGATCTAAGGTCGTGAGCTCTTATTTTAGACCCAGACGGGGGTCATCTATATATCATACCTGTAGACGGGTCAATAACAATATGCCCCCATGTCTCCTAGGGCCCAAAGGTAGTTTCTCGTCCTTCCACAGTATTATCCTAAAACTTGTCAAGAGTATCACCCGCTACAATAAGTGGCCAAGATAATCCTTAAGTCTCCACTTTAATACTAAAAGCATACCAAGGGATATTACCTTTCGTAACACAAATCAGTGGTCCTAATTTCATGATTTCTTATTATTTGAGGGAAGGTTCACCAAACTTCTTTCACAAATTTCTTCATCTGGGAAACAAATCATTCATATAACAAATTATAAAATTTCCTCCGAATACTTGCATAATTTTTATCTTTCTTTCAGATTTAAGTCTTCTCATGACTTAATTTATGTACACGAATATCATAAAGCATGGAAATAGTACCAACTCTTACCACTATGAGCCAGACATGACTTTGAGGCTTCCAAAGATTAACCCTTCACAATTCGTTAATAAACACAATTTTTAGAACGTGCAATTAAACACATGTAAATATACGCAACTTAATTAACAATTAAACAAGTGAAAATTATGCAAAAGTACTCATGTGCCTCGGATGAATAGTGTTTTTTGAGGGATTAGGGATCTGAATATGCAAAACGGACCAAAACATGCTAAATCAGACATCCAATCGGTAATTACTCATGTTCAACGCATGGGTAAATATTATTTAAATCCAATTTATTTAAATATTCCAAAATAATCAGGCTAAATGGGTTCGAGCTTGGGTTACGGTTCCAGCAAATGGAATTCCACATAAAACTATCAAATTAGATATCCAATTGATAAATTAACATATATCTGATATGGGTAATGATATTCTAGGACAAATTTATATAAAAGTCTCCAAAATCAGAGAGAAAAATTATCCAGGCACAGGGTTAGGGTTTCTGTGTAAAAATCGGTCAAAATCTACGAAATTGAACATAAAATTGATGTATATGCATGCTTAAGTCATGGGTATCACAAATACATGCATGAGTCGGGTATCGAGATAATAATACTCAAAGGAGATTGAACAAAAATCAAAAAAAATGGAAGAAAATGGTATGAGTGCACTTACCTCGATCTAATCTACAACTTTTTCAACTAGCTCGAAGTCAAAATCAGACCCAAAAGCCTCTATTTCCTCCTGTTCTCCTTCACGCGGTTTCTCTCCCATGCAGCTTTCCACATGCACATCCACCATTGCTCGGCCTACTTTCGCCGCGTACAGCCTTCACCGGCCACTGTTGACCACCCCGCACACCACCTTCATCCCCGGTAAACCCTCCACCACCGTGCCGCTGAAAACCCTAACCCTCCCTTTCTGTACCTCTCAACCCCGACTTCTTCCCTGCTTCTTATTACCGTTATCATCATCATTATCATTATTATTATTATCATATATTAATTGTCATTTCTTTAAATCTCAAAACTCGATTCGATATTTGGGCGACTGAACGGGCGCATCTAGGGCGCCAGCCCAACAATGTCCAAATATCCTCCAAAATTGTATAATATTTAATTAATTTTTATCACACCCAAATTACCTAAAATAATAGTAAATAATTCTAATTAAATCAGATAAAAATTCAGGATATTACCTTCTCTCCCACTTATAAAAATTTCGTTCTCAAAATTTAACAAACCTCAAAACTTAATAGTAGGGGGATATTCCTTCCAGATTTCGCCTCCGTACTCCCAAATCACTTTCTTAGAGAGACAATTATTTCTAACGAACCTTAATCATTCGAGTCATCCTGATCCTCAACGTCTAATACCTTTTATCTAAAATCAAGATTGAAACCTTGTTATAAAACAATCCCTAATATCCCACAATGGTTAAACCCAATCATAAACCAAGTTCCTCAATTATTGGTACATGGGAGACATTACGATAATCTATCCAAATTCAAAGGTATGACTAATTATTTACTATCTTTTTGACTTAATACAAAATCTGAAATGACCAATAGGCTCTTACCTCGATATCTCATACGTCTCAATAATGATATTCTACTTGGAACCTTAACCTCATTCCAAAATTTCTGATCCAATGGCCCACATACTTCTACTACGCTACTATGATTAACTGTTTATTAGGATACTAAGAATCCTCTTACAACTCATATCTATTGATTCATATCAGACACATAGGTTACCTTGTAGCTATAAACCTAAGGAAAGTTCTAAGGACATCGATACAATTAAGGCAAAACTCAAAATTCTTAGATTACAATTAACCTAGGTAACACAATTGAACAATCACTCAAAAACCTTGAACTCGAATACTTACCAAACTTATCATTTTGTTGGCATACCAACGAGCCAATGTATACATTTCGATCGTATCATCCAAATTCATGACAAGTGGGCTGTCCTCGCCAATCAAATCCATGATTGCCCAAATAGTACTATAATTCTTATTGCCCTAACATCCTCAAAATTGAGATGGTGAGGGCTTATCATCTCATAATTTCATGACCTCACTACTTAGGAGGCCACTCCAGCTCCTAAAACCAAAAGCAGAGCACCCCCTTTTCCTTAGATATTGAGAGCTACTCGAGATTCACCCTACAACATCTCCTATGATACACCGAGACAATTCCTAATCCAAAGATTCTCGATATCCATTTATCAGCAATAATATTTACCTTTCTTGAAGGACAACAAAATATCCCTTCTAATCCTAAAGCAAATTAACCCGTTGGCACATCGAACGATCATTTCTTCTTTATGACACTACTCCTCGAACCTTGAAAATCATTGGACATAATTATCTCCATAAGTAATACATATAAATCCTCAAAATAAGGACCTCAATGACTAACCCTAAACTATAAGTGGAGTAATTCTAATCAAGCTTTATACTCTTTTAGCGAAGGGCAACCACCCCTAAAAGTCACGAGAAACATAATCCTAGAGCGTCCTTAAAAGAATCACATTTTACGGTAACTTACCAGACCCATCAGGGGTCAACCCAAGCAATAAGGTCGACAACTAATCCTTAATTCCTCAAAAACTACCCCCTCTGTCCCATTCCAACGGATACTGATTGTCTCCAAGCCAAACAGCTCACAAGGCTGCAATCCTCAAGAAATACTTATCAGATTACCCTTCCGGGTTCAGCTAGACCAAAGAAGGCCACACACCTTCAAGACATCAATTAATATTTCCTAAATTGACCATCGCTCCAAACTCTAAGGAATCACATTCATGCTATCAAGGAAATCACATGCCCAACATAACACTTCTCCTCAATCAAACTTACATTCCTTTTGTAATTAAGCACACTGCTAATCGTCTATCGCAATCCATGATACGAGCCTCAAATAGGGTTCATACATCCTAGTGATTCTAAGAATTTATCAATGAGGTCATCACAAAATTGACCTAATTATGACCGGAAGGTCTAAATTATAAATCCCATAAAAATGCCAACAAACCTACAAAACCTAAATGGCATTATATGAACTCGTAATGGCTATATCTTAATTCTAAAACTTATCGTAGGCATAATTGTCGATTATTCGCAATTGATAGCACTATGGATATAGATCACCCTTTGGAAATATCAAGCCCTTGCAATAGATCAACGAGCAACCTAGTTAATTTTCCAAAGCCTGCTTATCAGACTATCGTCTCATAAGCAACCAAGTCTTCAGTTTCCCCCAAATAACCTTATCAGTTCATCTTGCTCATTCCGAAAGTAGGAAGCACCTCACGGCAAGATACTCAGCCAATGCCTCGTCAGTTCTACGTAGGTCCCCAAAATTAGTGCCAATCCTAGCACACCCTCTATAACAACCTTCATTTAACCATTAGAAGATAATTCAGGCTAATAAACATCCTCAATATCATATCAAGCCTTAATACCATAAGACAATTAGTTCATCCCAACCAACCATATCTACAGTCTCAAGAAAATGTCATAGATCTCAATATAACTAACACAAGTCTATGATTCTCAAATAAACAAATAAGCTTAGGAAGTACAAATAGAAATATAGGTTTAGAATCCCAAACAACACATATATTTAAAATGTCAAGATTCGAGAATCTCATCTTCTACCACGGTAGCGACACTCCTAGACTTGTGCTATTACCGAGAAACCTCGATCCAAGGCATTAGGCTTCTTCACTATCCGACCCGTGGAGTAAGGACAATCCCTAACCATGCGGCCGAATTGTCCACAATTGAAACGTGCACTCAAAAATCCCATCAAAGCAAAATACTCATCGATAGAGCATCTATGAATATATCCTACAATATCTTTTTATCCTCGAGACCCATGATTCTTTTCACGTCAACCACCCAAGGTAGACTTTGCCTTCTATCTTTCATGGGGCAGCATTACCTTATCTTCTTCCAAACATTAAATGACCGCAATATCAACTTAATTCTCAGGATCCATATCCCATCCTCTATAGGCTCTGAGCTGCTCAAAAGTCCAGACACTTAATCATTACAAAATTGATTATGATTCGATATCCTTGGATTTGCTTTACCAGAATTGACTCCAAATTACACTAACCTCAAGCCATCGATTCCATCCTATCCATCATGCTTAATCATCTTATTCAAACATCCCTTCTTAGCAGATTACTAGCCTGAGGACCTCAACCCAGAGCCGTTCAAACCTAAACTTTAAACCAAAATCAATTAACCTAGGCCTCGAATCAATATCGATCAATGTAAGCACTGAATTGGCATCATTCAAATTCTAACCTTAAGGTCCCTCCATACAACATCTTCCTCTCGACCCTGCAATCAACCACCACCACGAATAGACTCTCATCTAGGAGCTATGCTAATACCTTTTCTGAAATAGAAATAATACGGGTTAAGTCGCTCTTAGAAAACTAAATGGCATGCATATGCTGAACAGCCAAATTCATTCTCTAACTCTAACTTAGTTCAAGTTTAAGCTAGCCAACCAGGATAGCTAGAACTGTCCAATCTAACTTAGTTGTCCTATGCCTATATCTACTTATTTGATCAATTTTAATCTATCCTAAATTTTTACATACGATTCAAATCAAACCTAAGATATCTCTTTTTCTCTAATACCAACTATGATGGGCCATATTTTCTAGTCAAAACTTTGGTAGAATTTTGTCTATAATACAACCATTAAACTAATATAAAAACATATACAATCTCCTGTACGATACACAAAATACATCCAAATAACTCCAACATCTGACAACTTACAACAACCGCTCACAAAATCACACAAGATCCAATTCACCACATATTATTCATGACTCCAATGTTGTGAATCTAAATATAATATTGGCCAAAGAGAGATGCCACTAGGTACCTATTACCGATCACAATAACCTATGGAAGCATATATACATCCAAACACAGCAGAAATTAAACTATCTGATCATTATCCATATATACAATATATATTAACAAGCTTAATTGAAAATATGAATACATATAATTTCCCATATCGTATGCAAAACTACAAAATATAAATGCTCGAGTAATCCTCCGAGTCCCGTGTCTAGTCAACTTCTAGTTTCTACTCTGTCCCATTGGGTGTAATAGGCCTACGCTGATCTGGAGGTAAGGAAAGGCAGTAGGATGAGCCAAATGCTCAGCAAATGTAATATAATCAAAGACGATAATAATATATACAAAATAAAGTAAAAGTGAGATATATGAGTACAATAAGAATGCGTAAATATAAACATCATTGAATGTGCTTTCGGAATACAGATGACTTCTCATATTTTATCCTTCTTCTCTTTGAAATGTAAATTATGTATAATTACTCGTCTTTACGGACCAAGACCAATAGGCCTTACTAGCTAAAAGTGCAGGAGAATAAGAAATGATCATGATACCCCACATGATCTAAGGTCGTGAGCTCTTATTTTATACCCAGAGGGGAGGGGCTATCTACATATCATACTAGAAGACGGGTCAATAACAAAATACCTCCATGTCACCCAGGGATCAAAGGCAATTTTTTGTCCTTCACAGTATTATCCTAAAGCTTGACAAGAGTATCACCCGCTATAATACGCAGTCAGGATAATTTTTGAGTCTCCATTGTAATACTACTGGCATACCAAGGGATATTAACCTCCGTAACACAAATCTGGGGTCCTAGTTTCATGATTTCTTATTCTTCGAGAAAAGGTCTACCAAACTTCTTTCACAAATTTCTCCATTCGAGAGAACAAATCATTCATATAACAAATTGTAAAATTTTCTCTGAATGCTGACATAATTTTTATCTTTTTTTTTTATTTAATTCTTCTCATGACTTAATTTATATATACAAATATCGTAAAGCATGGAAATAGTAGAAACCCTTACCACCGTGAGCCAAACATAACTTTAAGGCTTCCGAATGATTAACCCTTCACAATTAGTTAACAAACACAATTTTTGAAACGTGTAATTAAACACATGCAAATATACGCAACTTAATTAACAACTAAACAAGCAAAACTTACGTAAAATTACTCATATGCCTCAGATGAACAGTGTTTTTGCAGGTTTAGGGGTTCAAATATGCAAAACGGAGCAAAACATGGTAAATCGGACATCTAATCAGTAATTACTCATATTCAAGACATGGGTATTATTTAAAGTCAATTTATGTAAAAGTTCCAAAATAATCGGACTAAATGGGTTCGGGCGTGAGTTTGGGTTCCGTTGAACGGAATTCCACATAAAACCACCAAATTGGATATTCAATTGATAAATTAACATATATAGGACATGGGTAATGATATTCTATGAAACATTTATATGAAAGCCTGAAACATCGAAGGGAGAAATCATCCGGGTGTGGGGTTAGGGTTTCGGTGTGAAAACCGATAAAAATCTACGACATTGAACATGAAATGCATGTATATGTATACTATAGTCATGGGTATCACAAATACATGTATGAGTCGGGTATCGGGATCATAATATCCGAAAAAGATCAAATAAAAATTAAAAAGAATGAAAAAAGGGTATTGGTACACTTGCCTCGATCCGATCTACAACTTTTCCAACTAACTCGAAGCCGAAATCGAACCCGAAAGCCTCCATTTCCTCCTCTTCTCTTCCGCACGGTTCCTCTCCTACATGGCTCTCCACGCGCGTAGCCGCCATTGCTCGACCTGCTCCCGCCGTGTACAACCTTCGCCGGCCACCGCCGACCACTCCACACACCACCTTCTTCCCTGGCAAACCCTCCACTTCCGCTCCATTGAAAACCCTAACCCTCCCTTTCTCCCCCTCTCAACCCCGACTTCTTCCATGCTTCTTATTACCATTATTATTATTATTATTATTATTATTATTATTATTATTATTATTATTATTATTATTATTATTATTATTAATTCTAATTTCATTAAATCACAAAACTCAATTCGGTACTTGAGCGACCGAACGGACGCACCTCGGGCGCCGGCTCAACAATGTCCAAATATCCTCTAAAAGTTTATAATATATAATTATTTTTTATTACACCTAAATTACCTAAAATAATAGTAAATAATCTCAATTAAATCGAATAAAAATTTAAAATATTATAGTTTTATTGTCACAATTTTATATTTATGTAATTGATATAATAAAATGGTATTTGGCATTATAGAAAGAAAGAAAAATACTCTACAATTCTGTTAAGAAATATATTAATTATTTTCTAAAATGGTGAAAACTAAGAATTAAAAAGCAAAGTATAGATTTTTTATTAAATAAAGAAAGTAAATAAATTGGACCGAGGATTATAATTCAGTGAGTAGTATATTCTGACATACCTTAATATATTTATGACGGACCGGACACATTCCACCGCATGTGGCTGCCCGTCAACCGAAACCTTTCATACACTCTGGTTAAAAAGGGTGGACTTGAAAATTTTTCTTTTCTTTTGGTATACATCACATCGCGTGCACAGGATCGTGTAAGGTCAAACTCCTTGAGTTGGCCTCCAAAGTTTTAGGTTCTCACTTGGTCGGCCAATGAAGAGGTCGGTCGGACATGAAGGTCCCGAAACAAACTGAGATGCCACTAGGAATCATAAATTATTTAAACCATAACATCGTACAGAAGCATACTATATTCATTAACTTTCACAACAACTTTCACAGTGGTAGTGTTGTACAAAATGCTTCCCAAAATAATCAAAACAGAGTAAATCAATTCCTTTACTAATCAGCTTCGGCCAGCTATGCCGTCTAGTTACTTCATATGACTCTACTCAATTTCGTCCTCCATAAGCTTCTCATCATCTTGAAAATAATAAGAGTGAGCTACAAAGTCCAGCAAGGTACCCACATGCAGAAATCATTAACATACATATAATCGGATCAAAGTATGGGTTCATAACATAAACTTAGCATACAAAAATCACTGTATCGTTTCTGCCTAAGTTCAAAATTTCTTATTCTTATTCTTATTATATTGTCTTCAGAAAATTCATAAAAGCTAAACGAAATACTTATCATCTTTAGGGACCGGACGGGAGCGGACAACATCGAGGAAGGGTTGTGTGCTACCCCACAACC
>JAOVVI020016566.1:0-10853 GCA_028571085.2 Nepenthes alata
GGTGCCGAACAAGTCGACGATGAGGGCCGTCGGACGGTGAGTCATTCCGGCGATGGAGGAGTGCAGGGATGGTAGGGCTTCCCTCATCATCACGGCCATGCGGGTGACGATGTCGGTTTCCGGTGGAAAAGTGAGGTTGACGTGGGGAAGGACGGCGATGTCGAAGAGGTTGGCGGAGGCGGTGGATTGGAGGAGCTGGGATTCCGCCGGAGAGGGGTTAGTAGTGACGACAAAGACGGTGGCGGAGAAGGAGTGCACGGTAACGAGGCGCTTAGCGAGCTCGATGACCGGGATGAGGTGGCCGAACCCTGGGCTTGCGAGGAGAGCGACGTGGGGCTTTGAAGGGATCACCATGGCTGTCGGCTGAAGCTACAGACAAGACACGCAGGGACGGAAGAGGAAACTGGAGGAATGGTGAAGGGGAAGGGTTGAGATGAATTGAGGAGTGCGGAAGAATTTATATAGGAAAATCAAAGGAGCCATACTGAAGATCTTGCATATCTACTCTGTGTCAGCAAAATTAATTTAGGGTCATGAATGGGTTTCTGAGCAAGTACCACGGTGATTTTGTACCCAAAAATATTGAGAAATATTTTTAAAATATTCTTTGACATTACGGAATTGCAGCTTCTATTCAATCATATACTTATATATTTATGTTGAATATGTCAAATAAGATAAATTATCTAAAATATGACTCTATAACAAAATCTTAAAAAAAATATCTGGAGAGAGTTATTTAACTAAGAAGATTTTTGGGAGATGGGAATGAAAATTCATTTTTGTATTATCTGAAAATGATTTTCTTATTGTTAAATTGATTGTTTCATCATGATTATATTTATTTTTATAAATTTTTTGGCATATTAGCGTAATTGAATTTATATCAGATGATAAATACAGGATATGCTATGCGATTATAGTTTTAGAAAAACATTTTCTAAATATTTCCTAAATTATTCGTGAGATTGTTTAATTGAGAAATCTTTTTTCAAAATAGGTAAGAAATCTCTCCATGTAATTTTTCTTTTGGGGAAAGCAAAATCCCTAGTAAAATTTTTGATGGGTTTGGTAATTTTATAGGTCGACCCAAAATCCAACCCACAAATAAACATGTTCAAGAAGTAAAAGCCTAACAGGATTTTGTAAAATTCAGTGCCCAAAAGACGTCGTGGTAGGCTTAATCCATAGCCCATGTAGCTCGACCTAGTAGCACTAGCCCAGTGGGCAAGCCCATATGTCGCGGGTGGTTTCCAGTCGTCGAGAAAGAAGTATTAGCAGATTGTTACTGCTAGTCTATCATAGCACCCACGGATACACAGGCAGCACTTGTCATAACCACCTGAGACATTTCAATAAATATTTTTGGAATATCATGTCCAAGATTGCACACCCCGAGATGGCAGTGTTGATTCAGTGATTCATTCCCAAGAAGGCAATCGCCACGCGGTGATCTCCGTGATTGTCTCAACAAAGGAAAGAATATCCCAAAACAGTCAGGGTTGCCATATTTGTCTTGTACACAATCGATGAGATAGCTCAATGGATTTGTTACGGCAACCGACAACCAGCCTTAGCACCGAAGTAAGGCTAAATCGGCTCCAACACTATAAATACTCCATTCGTCCCTACACGTAAAGGAGGAATCTCCAGTGATGGAATCACTGCAAGGCAAAAGTAGTGAGAGAAAAATAGAAGAAGAAGAGAAGAGGAGGAGCGCACAGAGAGAAGGCTTAGAAGGCATGCCCACTCTCTTTTCATCTCCCATAAGGCCTCATTCTCTTACTATAATCAATGATTGTGCAGGCCTCTTGTCGGCTCCAAGTCCTCATGCTACAAAACCAATAAAGGTGGCTCATAGAGTATGGTACAGTGGGTACCTCCATCTGTAGCCAAAGTGGAGACCGACAAGCGTTCCTCTCTTTATCATCAACGCCCAGGGATCTTTTTTTCTTTCAGTTAAGCCTCCCGCTTGCTAGTGCATTCATTGACCGACCACTCCTCGACGAGTGTAAAACTCTCTCCTTGTAGTAAGCCACCTCTTAGTCGGGTGCATTCCTCAGAGCTCGATCCTCCATTTCTAAGCTGCCCCTCAGTCGGACACACTCCTCAAAGCCCTGTCCTCCATTTCTAAGCCACCCTTCGATCGGGCCTAATTCTCATCCGAGCCTAATTCTCCATCTCTAAGATGCCCCTTGGTTGGACACATTTATCAGAACCGAATTATTCATCTCTAAACTGCCTCTCAGTAGGGCGCACTCCTAAGAGCCCAATCCTCCATTTCTAAGCTGCTTCTCAGTCGGGCATACTCTTTGAAGCTCAATCCTCAATCTTTAAGCCGCCCTTTGGTCGAGCGCATACTTAGGAGCCTAATCCTCTATCTCTAAGATGTCCCTTAGTCAGACACACTCATCGGAGTACAATCCTCCATCTCAAAGCCGCCCCTCGATTGGGCGCACTCTTCAGAGCCTAGTCTTTCATTTCTAAGCCGCCCTTCCGTCGGGTTCACTCGTCGGAGCCCTATCCTCCATCTCTAAGCTACCCATCGGTTGGGCGCATCTCAAAACCCAATCCTCCATCTTTAACCCGCCCCTCGATCGGGCACACTCTTCGGAGCCCTGTCCTATATCTCTAACCTACCCCTCAGTTGGGTGTACTCATTTGAGCCTTGTCCTCCATCTCTAACCCACCCTCGATCGAGAACACTCTTCAGAGCCTAATCCTTCATTTCTAAGACGCCCTCAGTCAGGCACAATCTTTAGAGCTCAATTCTTTATCTCTAGCCACCGCTCAACCTGGTACACTCCTCAGAACTCTGCCCTATGTTTCCTTAAGCTGCTTCCCTTCCAAGTGCACCCAAATACTCAATTTTCCATTACATGTATCCACACATCATTCAATTACTCATCCTATTTTTCTATCCATCTGAGAAAGATTTCTAATATGAGCGTTAAAAAATATATTAGAGAGTAAGTTTTTATCATCTTTTGGCCCCTTATTTGTTAGTTAGGATATACATGATCAAGGTTTGAAGAAACAGAGACCGGACCCATTTTCACTCAACTTGTTAGGGAAGATCAAGTGGCCCCCTATTCTGTATAATAATCCGAATCCATGGACACATCATTGTCGCCGTTTGTGGAAATGACTAAAAAGTCTTACCACCACACATCAACAAACAAGCGCATTTAATATTCGTGCTCCAACCAGCACGTCGGCCAGAGACATCGCCTACTATGGTGATGACCCCTTCGGTAGCCATGGCGACGTGCGACTGCTTTTGACGAGCATGCACTTGCTGCCCAATAGGGCATCATGCCTACACCACCCTAGGTCCTATGCACTCGTCTAAACAGATGATCACTAGGGGCTCCTTCCTCCTATCCACAAGTGTCAGGACTTGAAAGGAGAAGTCAGGGGAAGAGACCACCCCAAAAGGAAAAACTCATCCGCCTAATGACCTCGGTATTCGAGAGGATCCGAGAGACAAGGCCCACTCCTAGAAGAAAGATCTACTCGATCCTAAAGTGCAAGGCAAAAGCTCAGAGTGGTGACACCTTTGTTATTTTCGAGATGATTGGCAACCTTTCACCCATAAAGAAAGCTGTTACAGTATTGGTAGGCACCCTATCATTTTTTTGCTGGGGTGAGAGGCGCAACCCGAAGAGAACTTTCAGAGTGTTTGGCCCTCTGGTCGCAAGTAGCCTTGTTAGAGCGAGAGGCCTAACCTAGAGACTTGGCATTGCCAATCTTGCGGTAACACTTTTCATCGACCTTGTGTAGAGCAATAGATCCCACTGGAGCTGTTATAATATTCATGATATGGGGCTTGACATGCTCGGCCACTACCCATCTCACCAGCCAGGGACATAGCCCCCCATGGCGACAACCCTCATTGGGTAGCCATGCCAATGGGTGACCGGCCCCAAGCGAGCAGGTGCTCGTTGCTCGGTTGAGCACCTTCTTCTAGACCGTATGCGTCCATCTGAAGGTACTATACCGGGGGCTTCGTCCTCTAACTCCAAGATAATCAGAGCAAATCAACATCTATAGAGGATCTAGTAACCTAACAACCTCATGGCTCGGGCAGCCACAGGTGACGAGACCTAGCGGTAGCCAAAGGACCAACCGAGTCATGAGGCATGAGATGGAGCCTCAGAGCAGTATGGTCCATGTTGCTCCAGTGATAACAGGAGGCCCTTACTCAAAAAGGAACTCAACATAACATTAGAGGGCACTTTGCTGACCTAGCAAGGTCATCATTCGTGACAGGGATTCGGTCATCTCCATCTCCTTGCAGCATCCGAGAATTAAACCCAAAGCCCTGCGGCCGAAGTTTTGGTCCGATAAATTTCCAATATAGTGTCAGAAGCAGGTTGGGACACCTTCAAAGGCGGTAGAGCCCTTAGCCCCTCGACAGCAGGCTGGAAGGCCCTCTGGGGTGGCAGAGCTCTTAGCCCCCTTGCCTGTGGCGTTTCATGCCAAAATACACTTCCCTCATGCCACAAAAATCCACCCTCAGTACCTATGGGTTGCATGTTAGCAATAAAAGCCTGGCATCCAAATCATGTAGCCGGTTCAAAGTGATGAACCTAGTCCTTCAAAGTGTATAGGTCGCAAGCGCAAGGCCAGTGGGTGGAGTAATCAATCTCCCTCTTGTCAGGGACCGTTCCCAGCCTCAATGATCCTCTGAAGTAGGGCATATGAGTTATACACCCCAATTAGTAGACTGGTCCCATAGGCCGAGGGCGCCATCCACCCTAGAAGATGCAATCGACGATTTCTCGCCAAGTGTAGGTAAGTCAAATGCATCGATGTAGAGTGTTTGAATATCATTCATTACTTGTTCTATTTGTTATATCAATCATATGAAAGCTTGTGTGTTTATATTAGTTGGAAGACCTAGACTACCCTTAAATTGGGTGAACTTCTTCACCCGTGCCTCAACTAGCAATGACTCGGTCAAAGAACCTTAGTTCTAGCAACTAAGCTGCCTGAACACAGTCGAATCCTAAACCTCAGTTCCAAGAACCGAGTGGCCTAGACGAGGTCAAACATTGTGGCCTAGGGGGCTTGTGGACCAAGAGTGGGACCTCCTTATCAAGCAGCCATCAAAACATTAGGGGGCTTTTTAGAATGCGTTCGACAATTCTTTTCTGTAGGAATGAGTATCATCAGTCAACAATGATCGACAGATTAGGACCAAATGCATGAAAGTTATGATGTCCCTATTAGGACCGAGTGTCGTTGGTTACATGTGGGCAACAACCTAGGTCACTTCAAAAATCAGCAATAATAACCACAAGGCTTAGTCGGCAACCACATTCTCTCAATGCCAAGATCTCCTCATGGTAGGAATGAGCGCAAGTAGGCAGATGTGGCTGTTCAAACCCAACTACGATAGCAATAACGCTTACTCGACAAAGCTGAGCACAATCAGCACACAATCAAAAGCATCAGCAACAAAGATTGAAGCGATCATTCTGATTTATTAATGATCCAAAAATGCAGTCAAGGCATCCGAGTGCCCACAAAAGTACAAAAATCAGCCTAACTAGACGACTATCGTATGGTTGAGGGCTCCCCCGAGAGCCTGGTGTAGGCCCTCTACCCTCTCCTAGTGGGAAGCCATTAAGTTCTAAACGGCGGGAAGCTCCAACATTCCTTGAGTCTAGGAAACCAAGTGGAAAGTTTGAGGCTACTTGGAAGACTATTTGTCTGCAGAAATGAATGCCCTTCTGAAACCGCTCATCCAATATTGGGGCTACCTTATCGGGGTGAAGCCTATTCCTTGACTCTCCCTTGAAGCACTAGGACGACGCCTCTCCTTGGCGGAAACCATGCTTGCTGAGTCATCTTCTCTAGTTTCTTACATCATTTTGTAGTCGTTGCCTCCCTCCTTAGTCAAAGGCACAAAGAGAGTGGAAGACGATGCTTCCGATGATGAAGCAATCAAGACCAAAATATTGACGATGTCTCAGCGAGCCATTTAAAAAGTAGAGAAAATCAGAAAGAAGGATGGAAAAACTAGTGCAGCAATATTCGCAGAACAGAGGAATGAGGAGACGGTTGAGTGTCAATGCTTGAATAGCCAATGTCTCTGTTAAGCAGCGATGTAGTTTCAAGAAATCGAGGAGGTGAGTCTCTATAATGATCACGACACGTGCCCTCACTGCAGAGTGCTATGGCGCGTCCATTCACTAGCCTCGTTATGTTGATCGATGCGATGCCTTCCCACATGGTGCGCTAATAACTGGTCGCCTTAGTGCTTAAGTCAGCAAGCCGGCAGAGCTGTGCAGGTAATTATGACCTGACACGCCTCTTTTCAAGACTGCTGACAGATGGTGCATAGCCCTGGCAAGCTCAAGGCTGATTCAATCGGCTTATGTCCTAACCAAGCATTCAAGATGCCCAGCCATGGGATGAGATCTCCAAAAAATAGAGTTGCTAGCCGTTTGGACCATCAAATTGCCAGACATCAATCAACACACAGTAGCATGTAAGCATTTCAACTATTCACAATATACAAGAGAATTAGAGCCATGCAACAAAGACAAAACGTGTTCGGTAGTTCAATTCATTAATTCCTTTTACAAAATACAATGCTTACAATAGTAAATATATAATCCAAAAAAGAAATAAAAATACATGGGATGATGATCCGGCTACTAAAGCCCTGCTTCACTGGGGCAAACACCCAAAGGGCAAGTAGGTGCTTGACCCTAGAAAGGCAGCATGTTCCAAATGGTCACCGCCCTTAGGCTACTTAAGCAAGAAGCGCATGCAAAAGTCCTCCCTATCGGGAATGAGGAGCCAAGCACCAGCTCTCACTCGGGAAGCAACCCCCAAAGATCTTCCATCAAGATGGGTCATAGCCATGAGACCATGAGTTTGCATTGGACCCGATGAGGCAATGATGTCCCAAACTCAATGAGGACTTAAGGGCTCTATCACGACCCGGGAACACAACGTACGTAGGTCAAAAATAAAATTAATGATAATATTTTCATCAACCATAATAATCCAACCCGGGTGTGACAATCATACACATGTAGGACCCAATATAAATAAAATCCGCACAAGATCTTATCGGATAAGAATCCGGACAAACATAATACACGACCTGCTGACCATAATCGCAAGGGAGGTATCCAAATTTACAAGAACTCATCCATATAATACTATGACTTTAATATTTTACATACAATGATCAAGGCCATCATTCGTCTATAAATAAGAACAATAACATATCCTCGAGATCAGAAATATAGCAAATACAACATCTTCACTCGCCAAAAGGAATATCCGAGCCCGATCACGTTCGAGCTCCTGCAAGCGTATCCATGCCACTAGTCTGAAGGGATAAAAAATGAAAATATAAGCCTAGATCTCAGCAAGTATTATCGTATAAAAACAGTACTCAAAAATCAGGAACAGGGATATCGCATAACAATCACGTAAAATAAAACACCATGTCCGTGAAATCCCTGAAAATGGAGGAGATGTCTCGTACTAAATCATCATCCGTATTAAACAGTCCCTCTATGACATATTCATAATAAATAACAATCTTGTCAAATTTTATAGACGATATCATATCATATGATCCAAGGTCACATACGTCACAACCGTCACCACATTCATGTGGCACACAAACCATCGTCCGGATCTAAATCTCATAATGCAAAAATCGAGAGAAAATTGCCGGAACTAAAACATATATCAAAGCACGTTCTGAATTTATCACATCAGCACGTACGAGACATTCCTATCGCCCATCCGTGGGCCAAACCACGTAACTCAAATCACAGTACACCCAAATACGTGCATAAATACAAAGCATGTACGAAATTGGAGAACTAAAGATCAATGATACCAACTTGAGGAAGGATTACCCTCATCCGGTAACCATGGCTATATCGGCTGCGATTTAAGCCAGCATCTCAAGGCTATCCATGTACTCTGTCTCCCATAGATTAGGAACTTGCTAACTATGTTTTACCACCCGCGGCTTTGGGTGCAACCTCAAGTTTTAGTTATATATTAGGACGTCCAAATATATTAGTTTTTCGTCAATTCCTTACGATGGTTTTCAATTAAATACACAGTGGGGTAGGTCAGCTACAAATATCTCAACCTTTCTTCCGGCGGAAGTAGCCTTAACCTTCCTTCCGGCGGAAGTAGGCTATCATATACATCCCCGTCGGGACTAAGCCTCCCCGTCGGGAGTGGTACCAAATGTCTCGTACCTCGGATCACATAAACGACCCCTCGGGTCTTGGACCGTCATGGTCCCGTGGTGATCCCACCCCCGGCAGCATACATGGTTAGTGCAAGGCTTGGTTCATGGTTTCACAATATACAGATACACAAACATACATATAGATCATCCGGGTGTCTAAAATCCCTCCAAATCATAAATACCAGTACAAAACCACCGCACAACTGATAAAATATACATGCATGTACACAATTGATAAATTGGGGGTATATAAAAATTCATGCATGTTAGTAAAATCTCCCACGGTAGTCAAAATATACCAGAAATTAAATCAGACCAAGAATAGGGCTAAAGGATATTGCCTTAACATTATACTCTGCAGATATGAAGATAGGATGTCCCGAAGTACTCCAATCGGGCCTCTCTCTCTCCTGCCACATGCACCCCGTGCGCACAACCCCCTCTACTCTCTGCGCACAGTGCCTCCGCCGCACCGCCGCTGTAGCCTGCCGCCTCCAACGGCCGTCGTCAGCCTTCCCGGCGACCTCCGTCGTCACTACTGCCCCCTGTTCGGCCGACGCCCTCTCTCCCACGCGGCTTCTCCCCTAGCGCAACAGTCGTCGATTTCTCTCCCCTGAACGACTTCTCTCCTTCGCACCACGCCACCGCCGCCTCAATCCGCAACTGCCGCAACAATCGCGGCCACACCCACAACCACCATCGACTGCCGTTCACCTACGATGCCGTCACCGTCGCCGCCCTCCTCCTTCTTCTTCCTCGCGTAAACCCTAGATCCCTTTTCCCCTCTCTCTCCTCTTCTGCCTCTCTCCCCGACTCCTTTCTCCCCCCTTTTTCTTTTTCTTCTTCTTTTGCTTAATTATATATATATTATTATTATTATTACTTTTATTATATATATATATATATAACTTTCTTTTATTTTTAAATCCAACTCGACATCTGGACAATATTACGGGTGCACCCCGGGCACCACTCCGCACCTCCGTTCATTTCCAAAAATTTTATGATATTTTAAATTATTTTCACCACATCTGAAATACCCAAGAATTACAATTAACATTAAAATAATCCAATCGGGATCCGAAATATTACACCTGTTGCCGCTCCTGGAGCAGGCCGTAAGGTGCGGGCTCGGCTGGCAGTCGAGGGCGCCGTGCCACGTTAGACGCCGTGCCCCCGATGATTTATTTCAACATGTCCGCGGGTCGCTCTGCTTAGCAATTTTTGACAATGATCCTTCCGCAAGTTCACCTATGGAAACCTTGTTACGACTTCTCCCTCCTCTAAATGATAAGGTTCAGTGGACTTCTCGCGACGTCGCTGACAGGAAACCGCCCACGTCGCCGCGATCCAAACACTTCACCGGACCATTCAATTGGTAGGAGCCACGGGCAGTGTGTACAAAGGGTAGGGACGTAGTCAATGCGAGCTGATGACTCATGCTTACTAGGAATTCCTCGTTGAAGACCAACAATTGCAATGATCTATCCCGATCATGATGAAATTTCAAAGATTACCCGGGCCTGTCGGCCAAGGCTATAGACTTGTTGAATACATCAGTGTAGAGCTCATGCGCCCCAGGACATCTAAGGGCATCACAAACCTGTTATTGCCTCAAACTTCCGTGGCCTGGAAGGCCATAGTCACTCTAAGAAGCTAGCTGTGGAGGGATAGCTCCACATAGCTAGTTAGCAGGCTGAGGTCTCGTTCGTTAACGGAATTAACCAGACAAATCGCTCCACCAACTAAGAACGGCCATGCACCACCACCCATAGAATCAAGAAAGAGCTCTCAGTCTGTCAATCCTTACTATGTCTGGACTAGGTAAGTTTTACAGTGTTCAGTCAAATTACGCTGCAGGCTCCACTCCTGGTGGTTCCCTTTCATCAATTCTTTTAAGTTTTAGCCTTGCGACCATACTCCCCCCAAAACCCAAAAACTTTGATTTCTCATAAGGTGCTAGTGGCATCCAAAAAGTAACATCCGCCGATCCCTAGTCGGCATCGTTTGTGATTGAGACTAGGACGTTATCTGATAGTCTTCGAGCCCCCAACTTTCGTTCTTGATTAATGAAAACATCATTGGCAAATGCTTTCGCAGTTGTTCATCATTCATAAATCAAAGAATTTCACCTCTGACTATGAAATACGAATGCCCCCGACTGTCCCTATTAATCCTTACTCTAATCCCGAAGGCCAACACAATAGGACCAGAATCCTATGATGTTATCCCATGCTATTGTATCTAGAGCTTAGGCCTGCTTTGAGCACTCTAATTTTTTCAAAGTAGCAGCGCCGGAGTCACGACCCAGCCATCTAAGGCCAGGAGCGCATCGCCGGTAGAAGGGACGAGACGATCGGTGCTCGCTGGAGGTGGACCGATCGCCCCATCCCAAGGTCCAACTACGAGCTTTTTAACTGCAACAACTTAAATATACGCCATTGGAGCCAGAATTACCGTGGCTGCTGGCACCAGACTTGCCCTCCAATGGATCATCGTTAAGGGATTTAGATTGTACTCATTCCAATTACCAAACTCAATGAGCCCGGTATTGTTATTTATTGTCACTACCTCCCCGTGTCAGGATTGGGTAATTTGCGCGCCTGCTGCC
>JAOVVI020016567.1:0-10853 GCA_028571085.2 Nepenthes alata
AGCTTGGCATAAAATGAATGGTCCCTCAATATCTGTAGGGTACTTGCCAAATGCTGGCAAGGCAGCTCCCAAGAAGAGCTGTAGACCAGTATGTCATCAAAGAAAACCAATACAAATTTGCGAAGTACCGGGCGAAAGATGGAATTCATCTCAGATTGAAATGTAGACGGTGCGTTGGAAAGGCCGAAAGGCATAACCAAAAACTCATAGTGACCGTCATGTGTTCGGAATGCCGTTTTATGAATATCATCTGCGTGCATCCTCAGCTGGTGGTACCCGGCCCGTAAGTCCAGCTTGAAAAACACTTTAGCCCCGTGTAATTCATCAAATAATTCCTCCACCGTGGGTATGGGAAACCGATCCTTGATCGTGAGCGCGTTTAGGGCCCGGTAATCAACACAAAACCTCCAGCTGCCATCCTTTTTCTTAACCAGTAAAATTGGAGAAGAAAAAGGATTAGTACTAGGCCGAATGGTACCCTCGTCCAGCATGGCTTTGATGAGGATCTCCATCTCCGCCTTTTGGAAATGAGGGTATCGGTAGGGTCTAACATTAACGGGCAGGGTATGGGGTTTCAATGGGATCTGATGATCGGTAGAGTGTGTGGGAGGCAGCCCTCTGGGAATAGTGAACACATCAGCATACTTTGATAGGAGGTGGTGGAGCCTTGTAGCAATTGGTTGGGGAACAGTTGGGGGTAATTGGAAGGACACAACAGGGAAACCCGAATCGGTTGCTAGTGATGAGTCAGGTACTTTTAGGATAGAAAGTTGGAAGTAGGATGCTACTGATTGAGTAAGGTCTCCCCTCCTCACTTGCCCGAGAGTTATAGTGGCTATCGAAGCTGAGGGCATGCCATATAGAGTGAGCTGTTTGCCCCCATAATCAAATCTCATCCAGAGTGCTTGATAATCGAAGAGCACGGGTCCAATTTAGGCCTACCATTGGAAACAGAAAACGCAACCCGGCTAACAGCAACGACGGACACGTGCAGCCTTCTAAGTGGTTGTATGAAGTGTATATGAATGTGTATGAATGAACGTATGTGATACCGTATAATGATATGTATATGAGTGTGTGTGTATATGTATGTATAATCCGTCCGTGGCTAAACAAAATCCTGGAAACGTCTCGGTGGTTGAATGGATTGTGAACTTCTTCTCAATTCCGTCTGATGATTGATGTCGTTTGTGACATCCGCAATTAGGCCCGTAATACCAAGAAAACAATCAAAAAGTGCATGCATGACCTAAATATTATGCTACACAAACGCTCCTCTCAGACCCATAAAAACGTCAGTAACAGTTCCATTTCCGCTCTGTTAAGAGATGTGGAAGCAGTAACAGCGGAGATTTTTGAGTCATTGCTGTCTTACATGGCTGGGGCAAAGACTAAATCAAAGAAAAGCAGCTGGTTGATGGTTTCCAGACCGATGCACCAGAGTGCGGCATCTGCAAGTGAATTTGAAGATGTGGATGCTGCTTTGGTTTCATTGAAGACTGAAAAGAAGAAAACTGGAATAAATATTGAGCAAGTGGATCAATTGAGAAGGCAGATGATGGAATTGGAGTCTACAATTGAAGATCTTGATGGACCATTAGAATGCTTGTTTAGGCATATTGTCAAGGCCAGAGCAAGCCTTCTCAACATCCTTAGTAACTAGAAAGATCTGAGTGTAAGAAATTCTGTATAGGTATTCAAATTCACGATAAAAGGAAAAGTGCATGTAATTGGAAGAAAACAAGTTGCACATCCACTTGTACAAATGACTATCTCTTTGTTACTTTGCAGTTTTCTACTAAATAAATGTGTTCTGATTGAGTTATTCCAATGGAAACGCTTTATGGAATCAAGTTGTTGGATAACTGAACTAGAAAATATTAGAGTGCAAGAGACATGAAGAAATTTGAGTGAAACAGTACAGGACTTCAATGAAACACCAGAGAATGATCATTTAGGCATTTAGTCAAGACCAGGCGACCTTTCTTAATTTCCTCCGTCACTAGATTAAGAAGATGAAGGGAAGCATTGTGATGGAAATACTTCAAATGAAATGGACAATACAAGTTAATTGCTATATTGAATACAGAAAATGAACACTTTTCTTCTGCTTATACATCCTATTGTTTTATCTCTTGTGTTCTTGATCATATTCATCTCCATACATAGCAAGAGAAAATAACATTTGCATCGCAAGATCCTCTCTCCTTTCCCTTGTTTTTTCATCTCCAATATGGTTACAATTGTTCATATCTTAGATAATCATGTTGGGGTTCAACACCCGGATCCACCTGATCCGGTAGCAGCGGAATATCCGAACCCCCCGTCATCGTCAGCCACCATTTAATAGGAACAAGGAACAAAGAGATGTACAGTAGTTTTTTTACCCCTTCTCAACTAAAGGAAAATCTACGGGACACAAAATCCACCAATAAATCCACTATGTAAAATGGTTACAAAAATCCAAAGACAGAGTACAGCAACCACTTTGGCTACACAAGCCCACGAGAATACAAAGCCTCACTTTTTGTGTTTCATTCACTGCTCTCTCTTTCTTCTACTCTTTCTCTCCTCACTATGGTACTCTCTACTCTCTCATTTTACAAGTGTTGGTGAAACAGCGACCGCCGTTTCACCCCGCACACATGTGGCCGGCGCACAGCGCCCCTGGTGTTGTCTCACACACCAGCCCAGTCACCACTTTGGTGGCTTTCACATGCCACTTGTTGCCTGAAGCTCCTGGTACTCATATATAGACGTCTTGGCTCCACCTAATCTCATCTACCCAGCTGGTCATCTTGCAGATAATTGGTGTCACGTTTTCACCAGTTTTCGAGCTTCCTACATGCTCATGCCTTGCAAGACGACACATGTTGTGCACTGTGCAGACGCGTGCTCTGCAACCCAACTGCCAGCCTATCGACCAATCCTGGAAAGACATCTGTCCGCTGCCAGCTGCCACTTTTCTGAGTCTCCTAGACCCATTACTCAGCCGGTCAACTTTCTGTTGACCGAATTCCTCTCCCACCTGGTCAACATCTCATTGACCGTCTTCTGCTACCATCCGGTCAACCTTCCCGTTGACCGTCTTCTATTGTCCGTCCGCCATCCAATAGTACTCCTACAGTCCTCAGACAGTCAACCTCCTGTTGACCGGAATTCACAGTTGGCCATCCGCCGGTCAATCTCCATTAATTGTCCACTATTCTTCTCCGGTCAACATCCCGTTGACCGGAATCAGTTCTCCGGATTTGTTCTCCACAAATCATCCGACGACAAACCAGTTTATTGGGTTACCCACAATGGAGTGACCAGACCGAACAAATCAAACCTTTCTTTTGATTGATTTCAACTTCAACAAAACAGCTGAAATAATAGCTAACTAATTTCACTACTAATTGCAACTTCATATGACAATTGCATCAATAAATTCGTATTACGATCATCAAAGCTTGACAGTTGAGCCATGCCACTACCATATTCCTCGTCCGAAGAATTTATATTAACAAATGAATAGAATGAACGAATCGTATAAGCCACAATAACCCTTGGAAAACCTTCTAGAATGCAATTAGCACATAAAAAAAGGGAGGAAACCATATCAATTTTGCAACCAATTCGTGGTCCTCGAAGCTGAAAACAAACAGTAATCACTAATTCAAATAACCAGACCCGATCAAAATCTGTTCTTCTACGTTGAAATTGGAATAGAGACTTTGGGCTTACCTTCATCGAGTAAATCCAAACAATGCTGTTCTGGTTCTGGTCCTTAGTTTGGCTCTTTTCGGTTGACGAAATATGATTGGGACAACCATTCGTTTTCTTCCTCTTGGTTGGAAGACTGAACGCGCAATGACAAGTTCATTTATTTTGAAAAGAAAAAAAATCAAAACTATCACCCAAAATTTTATTATTTTATTTATCATTTTATTTAGATTTTCTTCTTCATTTCCATCTCAGTATAACTTTTTTTTTCTATATAACAAATTTTACTAATACTAACATTAAAAGCTCTAAATTAATCGCGTTTTTTTACTATTATACTTTTAATTTTTTTCACATAGCATTTGCATTTTTTTATTTAATCATTTGTAGATAAAAAATGTATTATGTTGATATTATAAGTTTTTTTCAGATATAAAACATAAGGTTAAAATATAAGTAAAGAATATAATTATAAACAAATGTAAAAATTAGAATATTTTTAATAGTTTTTACCTGGTCCAACTCGGAGGAGGGCCGAGGGCAGTGAGACCCAATCAAAGGAACGCCAGCACAGTCGAGCAGCAAGGCTCAAAACCCCGTTGTGAAGCCCAACAAACCCAAACGCACAACCCACGCGGCATCTCAGAGTAACAGCCAGTCAGCGCACCGCTGTAACCTGTTGAGGCAATTGTAGGCGGTAAGAGTCGGCCCAGAGGATGCTGGCCAATGAGGAGAAGATCAGCGCTGCAGGCTACGACTCAAGCCGTCCTCCCAAGCTGCTTAGCCAATTCACGCGCGATCATCACACCAAGCGTGGTCAACACTGGACAACGGTCTCCGTGCCACCGCAAGACGACACTAACACGGTTGGCTGCTGCTAACGGTCGACGACCGATGAATCCTAGCTTGCCACATATTGGAGGCTCATGCGCCAAAGGTTCTCCACCATGAAGCCTATAAATATCCCTTCCTTCAACAGGAAAAAGATCAAATTCTTGATCCTCTAATCGAATTCCTGATCAGAGAGAGAATCGAATGTCATCGACCCTATAGCTTCTATCGAGCAACTTTAGTGAGCCACTCCCTGCAATGTAATCCACGGAGCCTAGCCTCCCATAACTGCTTAATGAGTCTTGCATTCTTACATCCTCACATCTCCCATCGCATCTTTACATTTACTCCTGTATCTCTCCGTTAATTGCGAAAGATACCTGACTTAAGTGTCAGAGTATTTTCGATGAAAAAATATCCCACCGACCACTGACCTCTTATTTGTAATTTGTGTTATGTATGACTCAGATTAAGAAAAGTATAGATCGGACCTGTTCAAAATTTAACTTAAGTATGGAATCTGAAGGTTCCCTAATCTGCTAGAGAACCTGGACCCAAGGACGTAACATTGAAACTGTTTGTGAAAAACATGACAAAAAGTCTAACCTCTCACCCTAACATCCACTCTCTTACACAAAAGAAGGTCAACACCAGAGTACAAACAAGCGCGCCACTAAGAGACACTGCCGCCCGCAATAACAACCCCTCAGCGGATAGCCGTGCCGGCAAGCACCCAGAGCCTGACGTGCACAAGATGGTTTTTGACAAGGAGACATGAGGAAAATGCTCCAAGCGCTGTGCACCCGAATAGCAACGCAGTGGGTTGGAGATCCCACTCCGAGGCCCCAGGCGTTGACCTCCAAGTGGGGAAGACGCGGTGAGAGGGCCCCTAGAGTAAGGAAAAACGGGCCTGATGACGCCAAGGCTTAGGAGACCTCGGGCAGTAGGGCGCAGACGACGGCGAGAAGCCTTCCTAGCCAGGACGAGCAGGTGGAAAGCCAAGAAAAGCAAATTTCCCGCAACTTTTGCAACGACAGGAGTCCCACCACTAGATGGGAGGGTTCGTGCAGCACACGGCCACCCCGTGTGGGCAGCTGCCGCGTCCAGTGCAACCTACAGGACAACTCGAAGCTCGGCGACTTCACCAACGCGAAGTGGGTCCACCCCCCGAATAGAGGAAAAGGTGAAAAAGATATGGAACCACATGTTCAAAGAGGAGTCCAATGATCCACACTCAACTTGCTAAGGTCACCATTCACTTTGGGAATCCGAACTCAACCGCTCCCCCCTCAAGTTTAAAATGCCAACATTGGATGGTACGACGAGAGTACTAACCCGATGGACCACCTCGAGTACTTCTGTACCCACCTGTCCCTCCACGGGGCAAGTGAGGTTGTTATGTGTCAGTGTTTCCCCCTTACCCATAAAGGGGACGCCCTGCTCTGGTTCCACGGCCTCCAACAAAACTCCATCCAATCTTTCAACGAGCTCACCGATTGCTTCTTGAGCCAGTTCGCCTCCAACCGAAGGGGAGAGAAGTAACCCTGGCACCTTATCTGCCTCCGCTAGAGGCCAGAGGAGAGTCTGAAGCGGTTCCTAACCCGCTTCATCACTGAAGCCCAATGGATCCTCTAGCTCTCCGACGAGATGAAGCTCAATGCCTTTATCGCCACGTTGGCGGCAAGGGAATTCTTCAAGCACCTAGCACACCAACGCCACCAAACCTTCGGGAAGGTTGAGGCCATCACTTGGGCATATATCTCGGCCGAAGAGACCAATGAAGTACAGCGTCCCGAATACGAGGACCACCTGCCGGAGGACCGGCCATTTGGAGAAAGAGAAACGGAGATAGCAGCCTCTTCAAGAAGCGTCACAAGCAACCATAGCCTGAACTGAGCGCCAGGGGGAATACAAGCCAGTGACCCCGACTCCCCTGAACAACACCCGCTCGAACATCTTGATGCAAATCAGGGATGAAAAGTTCTTAAAATTGCCCAAAGTGTCAAAAAACCTGTGACGGAACGGATTTTTTTTTCCTTAGAAGTTTCCGTCAAGACAGAAACAGAATTAACGACACTAAAATATAAGGTAAGATTTCTGCATAAATTTTGGCAGAGTCTCTTTTGTAACTGGATAAAAATCTAAAAATACAACCTGTATGATCAACTATTACGAGCACACAACTATCAATCATCCATAATTCTTCCTACAACATGCATACACAGGATCACATGTGTCATCCATGGCATAAATCTATAAAAGTATTAGCTACACAAACAGTTTAATATCGAGATATCGTCTAAGACCTGTACAGTATATCCAAAAGTTTAGAGCGGAAGCTAAACTATCAACCTGCAGAAGCATTGTTTTTTTCCTTTTTACTATCATATACATCATATACGTTCTATACAAAATCCACATGTGCATGATCATCCATAGACACAAGATCTGTATACAAAATCACAAGGTCATCTAAGTCTTTACGTCAACAGGCTCTTCCAAAATGGCTCCAAAATACTTTAGGTCCTCAAAAGTCTTCAGGAATTTCTTTCAATCACTCTTTCTCATCAGGCACTAACTCAACTGTCTCATCTGGAGGGGAAAAAATAATAAAACAGTGAGTCGGGACCCAACAAGGTACATGCATATGAGCGGTAAAACTGTGATGCGGAACGGTCATATAACTGTACAGAACAGAACGGTTAAACAAAACATAATCTAGAAAACAGAGAAGGCATACTTTGACGATATTAAATCTCATAAATCAGAAATCAGTAATCGGTAAATTGTAATCGGTAAACTGTAAACGGTGAACTGTAATCGATAAACTGTAATCGGTAAACTCTGTAATCAGTAAACTGTAATCGGTAAACTGTAAACGGTAAACTGTAAACGGTGAATTGTAATCGGTAAACTATAAACGATAAACTGTAATCGGTAAACTGTAATCGGTGAACTGTAATCGGTAAACTCTGTAATCAGTAAACTGTAATTGATAAACTGTAAACGGTAAACTGTAATCGGTGAACTGTAATCGATACACAATAATCGGTAAACTGTAAACGGTAACATAGCATAACGGTAACAGACCCTGCCAGTATACCCTACTAGCTGAGGGGGCGAATAATCGATGATAGATTGTGTTCACTCAGCACAATCCAAAGCCTATGACTGTAACGTGTATATGCCATCTTGAGGGATCGGTACTATATGCCACCCGAATGTAGTCCAGTAACTATGCTTTCCTCCTGATCGTAACGCCCTGAGGAAGGGCGGATCACAAATAACTCCATGGACAGAGTTATCCTCAATTACCACCGTAAAGTTCTAAGGCATGCCGGAGAACCTATCCGGATTGTATTCAGTCCTGGGTCCTAAATAACTGTAATAAAAATAACCTATTTATTGAAAACCTTCTTTCATAATCAGAGTTTCATAATTTACTTTCAGTTAATTTCATAATGTACGGTATCGGTCTAAAAACTCCATCAGTTTTACTTTAACAGTGCATGAAAATTTATCGGTATAAGTCCGTCCAAATTTTTAAAAATAAATTATACCAGGAGATTCATTTCAATGTCAATTAAATTTTATATAACAGGACCTATGGTTAAAAATCATCAAAACCCCATCATTTTCGTACCTAGGGTTTCGTCAAAACTTCTGGACTCAAATCGATCACTAAACATATGCTTATTCATGAAATTAATGCCATAAATCTATAAACATATATTAAATCATGTAATTTACCCAAAATTTTCTAATATTTTCGAGCTAGGGTTTTATCACAAACTTTCGGGACAAAAGCGAACACAATTTACATGCTTATTCACGAAATCGAAACCAAAACTTATAATAAATATGGATAAATATAAAATCTAACCGAACAATCGAAGGAAACATGCTTCATTTACTTTAAACATGCATCAACATAATTTTAAAACATTTTCATCAACTTTAAAGCAAGAGAATCGGTGAAAACAAAAAAACAACATCCGAAGTACACTTGCCTTGTCCCGATCTACCGTTATCTTTACTAGGTGTGGATTGGAATAAGAAATTTCCCCTCCACCTCTTCTCGTCTTCCTCTTCTTCCTCTCCTTCGTGCGTCATCTGCTCTCTCTCTCACTTTTCCTTTTTCCCCTTCTATTTATAACAAAAATGAGGTCAGCACGCGGGTAAAAGTTGGGGGCGCGCTGGAGCACGCCTCCAGCGCTTAGCGAGCGGGTTGTATTCTGCTAATGGCGCTCGAGCGCCGAGAAGGCGTGCGGCGAGCGGGCTACCTACTGGATTTTGCGCTTGCTGCAGCGCCGCGGCACACAGCAGGCGCCATTCGACTGCTTGCTGAACTCGGATATTTTTCCAACTTTTTACTTTCAACTATTATTTTTCGCTACACGTTTGGCCTCTTAATGATTTTTATCCTTTTAATTACATCCAATTATCACGTTTTCGGTTCCAAAACCTCACACTCTCTGCCACTTAATGAAATTTCATCCTTGAAATTAAATAAACTACATACCTCAAGAGAACAAGTGGGGATATTTGCTTCGGATTTCTTCTTCGCGTTCCCAAGTGGCCTCCTCCGGTGAATGATTTCTCCAAAGCACCTTCACCATGGGGATGAAAAGGGCCAATGAACCGTGGCTTCAACTTCTCCTTTACTTCAAACTAGAACGTTCCCTTGGATGGTGAGACCTTCAGAAATACATGATCTCCTATATCAAAGCTCAATTCTATCCTTCTCCTATCCCAGTAGCTTTTCTATCGGCTTTGAGCAACCTTTAGGTTATCATGAACCAATTTAATCGTCTCCGTTGTTTCTTCACAATCTTCGGGCCCAAAATCCTTTTGTCTCCGGTCTCCTCCTAGTGAATCGGTGACCTACACTTTCTCCCATACAACGCCTCTAAAGGTGCCATGCCGATACTAGCTTGATAGCTATTATTATAAGTGAATTCAGCTAGTGCAAGATAAGTATCCCAAGTTCCTTTCATCTCCAAAATAGAGGCCCTTAACATATCCTCAAGAATTTGAATGGTACGCTTAGATTGGCCATCAGTCTGGGGGTGATACGCAATATTGAATTTCAACTCTGTTTCCAACTCCTTATGCAAGCTTTCCCAAAATCTCAAGACAAAACGTGGATCTCTATCCGACACAATAGAGACAGGAACTCCATGAAGCCTCACGATTTCATTCACATACAACTGAGCCAACCAATCATGCGAGTAGCTTGTCCTGATTGCAAAGAAGTGGACTGATTTTGTCAGCTGATCCACTATAACCCACACGGCGTCATGGTTCCTAGGAGTTCTTGGCAAACCCGATACAAAATCCATGGCAATGTCTTCCCCTTTCCAGCTCGGGAGTGGCATAGGTTGTAACAACCCAGAAGGCTTTCTTTTCTCAGCCTTTACTTGTTGACATACGAGACATCTCTCCACATAAGCCATGATATCCCTTTTCATATTCCTCCACCATAAGGTTTTCTTCCGATCCTGATACATTTTATTTATTCCCGGGTGAATCATATACCGGGACCGGTGAGCCTCCTTCAAAATCTTCTCCTTCAATACTCTATCATCCGGTACACATAATCGGTCCCTAAACCTCAGCACTCCATCAGTCCGGACGTTAAAATCAGCTCGAGAGTCCTTACTCAGATCACTAACAATATCTGTAAGGAACGGATCATTCACTTGCTTTTCCTTGATTTTGCTAATTACATGTGGTTGGATCTGAAGGAACGACAAGAACATTCTATTACCTTTAGCACAACGTTGGATATCACACTGCTACAGGTAATCCAACATCTCCATTTGCTTGACCTGCAAGTGTGCCACATAACCCAATCGGCGATTCAATGTGTCCGTGTGACGGACAAGATTATTTCTACAATAAATAACCTCCGTCATTGGTAACACAAACTAAAGTCCATAATTAACCTATGGATTCTACAGGAATTTCGGTAGAGTTTTCTCTGCAACTGCACGAATGCAAAAAAATACAATCTACTAAATAGATCCGGCACAAGCACACATCTAACAAGAGGGTTAACTCAAAGCCTACAACAAAACACACAGGATTACAATAACTGCCATATCATCTATGGTTCTAATACAGTACTCCTATCTACCGTATTAGATCTAGAGAGATGTCATCTAAAATGAAACAAATCTCAAAACATTAATACAAATGCGGAAGCATAACTACCTCATCAAAAACCAGCAGAAGCAGAACACAACCATAATATAACAATAAGCCACATCCATCCATGAGTGGCTGTTACATTCCATTACAACAGTATGACCAAA
>JAOVVI020016568.1:0-10852 GCA_028571085.2 Nepenthes alata
ATACGATGGCTTTAACAACCAAAAGAGCTATCAATAATCCAAAAAATGTTGTGAAAACAACCAATCTTCTAAAGAAAGATAGATCCATCTGTGTTTATTACCGTATTTTGGGACACACTTTACAACGATGCTTCAAAGTTGAAAATGCGGAAATGCTTGTTTGTTCACATTGCAACAAACCTGGACATGTTGTTGACAAATGTTATCAACTTCATGGTTTTCTTCCCCATCACAAGTTATTTGGTAAGATTGGAACTATGGCTTCTTTCGCTAGGTTGTAGTAACTAAAGCTCAGTTCAAACAACTTACGGACCTAATTCAACCTAAAGCTCAGTTCAAACAACTTACGGACCTAATTCAACCTAAAAGCTCTTCAACTTCTTCCCACACAGCAAAACAAGCTCAATCCCTCTTCGATCCCATTAGTGAACAGCCAAAGGCAGTGAACATTATTGGTAATTTTTTCTGTTTTTCTTCTTCTCACCGATATTTTGATATTCAAAAAAATATTTATATTCTGGACACTAGAGTTACAGATCATATGATTTGTGACTCATCTTTATACATCAATAAAAGTGCCCAAATGTCCTACTTTGTCAAACTTCTAGATGGAAGTAAAGCTCCAGTTACTCATATTGGAACCATCAAACTTATAGATAAAATAACCCTGCAAAATGTCTTGTGCATTCCTTCTTTCACTTTTAATTTGATTTCTATAAAAAAACTTAGTGACGCACTTGGTTGTTACCTTTTTTTTCTTCTCTATTCTTTGCTTGATTCAGGACCTTGCCTCTTAGACAACGATTAAGATGAGTGTAGAGAGAAATGGCTTATGTCACATGTTGAGAAACGAAGTACCTTCAAATACTTTGGATGCTCTTATTACCAAATTTCCTAATCAAAGCATGAAGCCTTCTGTTTACTCTATTTTATCTCTTGTAGAAATTTGGCATTACCGTTTAGGACACATATCACATTCTCGACTAAAATTGATTGATGATTCTCGTGTAAAAAGAGCATTATATTCCATTCATGATAGTCCCTGTTCTATTTGTCACATGGCTAAGCAGCGTCGTCTTCCTTTGTGATGGACCACGTTTTAAAACCCGTTGTTAATCATAATCATACTTATCTTTTTATTACCAATTTATCAACAATTAAATCCATAAACCAATTGGACGCAAGTTTTCTTTGTCGATACTCTAATTGACTGTACATAATCAACACAATAATATACACAGGATCCAATTGCATTGCCACCTCATCTGTAGATCCAATGTCCACCCAAATTAAAATGACATCAGCTTTTATTAAAGAAATATATTTGTTTATTACTAAAATCAAATATATACTAACCTGCGAAAGTAATAAATATCAATAAAATTTGTCCATCCAAGACTAAAATTATTTATTGAAATACATTATTCCTTACATATATCAACTGCCATACATAATTAACATACAACTGATACCGAACCATATAACATCGTCCTAGGTATCAAAAGCTATCCAAAACTCACATCATTTCCATCACATTTTCTAACTGAAATCAAACTAAAAACTAACAATTAAGTACAACGCATACTATCTAAAAATTTATGTTAGCAAAATAATATCTTCACGGGGATAAATTAAGTTCTTCAATCTTCACTCTCATTCATCAAGTAAGAGCTCATACGGGTCATCTGAATGATTAGTAAAATAGTAAGAGAGTGAGCCAAATATTCAGTAAGGAACTATACATAACAAATAACATACATATACATATTTATACTTAAAATCATATCATAGGAGGTAGGAATTGTATAAGACAAAATAATATAAATATGAATGCAATATCTTGATTTCTTATCTTATTCTTTTCTTACCATTAGTTATCAAAATATACTTCTCGTTCTTCCTTGTTCTTATCTGTCAAAACTTACTAAAAACTCACTTTTCTTTAGGAATCAAGGTCAGTCAGCCTTACTAGCTAAATGCAGTTGATCAAAGCCCAGATTATGTTCCTTCTCCTAACAAAGGCCTAACCTCCTATTCAATACCCAGAGGTGGGCTATCTACATTTATCCCTATAGACGGGGCCAAAACCGCATTGCGGTAATAAACTTTCAGACAACGATCTTCTACTATAATATACTAAGGTATGCCGAAATATACTATTTATTGAACAATCCTTGGTCTAGTTTCTTTACTTTCTTTACTTAGGAAAAACTCTGCACTTTACTTCATAATTCTTAATTCTTATTCTTTTGGAGAACGGTTCATACTTTTCTTAATAAAATTACAAAGTTTCCTTTCGTTTTCATAATGTTATATACAATTTTATCACAACAATTTTATAAACATGAAATCTTGGCAGAAAAACATGCAGCAAAAAATTAGAAATCTTCATACAAATTTAATACACATGTAACATATAATTAAATATGCAGTATATTTTTAGCATATATAAATGGCATGTAATACTTTAAAATTAACAACTATGAAGTAAAAACATGTAGAAATTATTTTTATACTTCTAAATATGAAGAGAATTCCAAAATAATATATATAATTATGATACGGATAATTAAATATGAGTTCTTTATAAATTTCATTATAAAATCATGGTAAACTAACAAATATGCATATCTTTCATGCTTTTCCTTCAAAATTTTAGCTTGAATAAGTATTAGGATAATAAAACTCGAAAAGAACGGGAATAAATAACAACAAAAGAGAGAGGGAGTTTAATGTGCACTTGCCTCAACTTGATTTACCGAAATTCTTATTTTGAACGTCCCAACTCAAGCTACCTAAAAGCTTTTTCCTTTCTCTCTATCTTCTTCTCTCTCCCTTTGGCCTTTCTCTCTCTATTCACTCTCCCTAATCTGTTCCACCGCTTGAAAATGCGGTGAACAAAATTCTCAGCGGGGTTTTATAACAGGCCCGCACTCGAGCACCGATCGAGCGCTGTTCATGCTCGAGTCATTCTTTTTTCGTGCCTGAGGGCGTGCTTCAGGCGCGCCTAGTACTATTTTTCGCGCCTCGGGCGGTGAACAGTACCAACCTAGGGCCGAGAGTCCCATTTATCCGATTTGCAAATTTTTATCCCTTTTTAACCCAATTTTTCACATCTTTTAACCTCAATTTCAATTATATTAATTTAATTAGTCACAATTAACATAAGTTGAAAACTCGATCCGTACATTCTTTTTCTTCCCGTACCCATAGGTCACACTCATTATTTGATATAGTTCATTGTGACCTATGGGGACTTTTCTCTGAAATATTTTTATGATAGTTATCAATATTTTTTGACCATTGTTGATGATTTCTCTAAGAGCACATGGATTTATCTTCTAAAATAAAAATCAGACACTAAATTGTGTTTAGAAGCTTTCTACAATCTTATTGAAATACAATTTAATATTAAAATTAAAATTATAAGAAATAATAATGGATCTGAATTTTATATGAAAGATTTTTTCAACAAAAGAGGTATTATTTATCAACGGAATTGTATAGAAACACCACAACAAAATGGTATTGTAGAACGTGAACATCAACATCTGTTGAATGTTGTTAGGGCCATTGGATTTCAACAGGATTTCCCAAAAAATTTTGAAGTGATTATATTCTTACTGTTGTATACATTATAAATAGAATTTCAACTCCATTACTGAAAAATAAAACTCCATATGAAACTCTTTTTAGAGTTAAACCAAAATGTGAAAACTTGAGAACATTTCGTTATTTGTGTTTTGCTTTCACTATATCTCATGGACGAAAGAAATTTGATTCTAAAAGTAAAAAATGTATTTTTCTAGGTTTCCCATTTGGAATTAAAGGTTATAAACTTTTTAATTTGCATAGCTATGTTTCCTTTTATTCCAAGGACGATATCTTTCATGAGAATGTGTTTCCTTTTCAGAAAGTCAATACTGAATTGATTCCTTACGCACAATTTTAAGAATTACCCTCTATTGTTATCGATAATGATTGTTTCAGTCAGACTCAGCAGTCACATTCTAATACACATGAACCAGACTTGAATTCTATCATAGAACATACACAAATTTGACTCTTCAAATATAAATCAAGAACAATCAATCAGCAGTAGACTTAGAAACCAAAGTCCACATCCGAATATTCCCAGTGAAGCTCAATCCACTAATTCTGCCACAGATATACAATTTCATGCGGCTGATGACATACCTGTTCGCCAAACCATTAGAGTTAGAAGTGCTCCATAATATTTGAAGGATTTTCATTGTCATCAGGTGTCTCAGACTTCACCTACTCGATCAATGGTCAAAACTCCTCCAGGTAAACCATATCCACTCATAAATTCCATATCACACCAAAAATTTTCTCCTGTTTTTTGTTCTTTCTCATCTTCCATCACCTCTTATACTGAACCACAAACATATGTCCAAGCTATTTGTGATTCCAATTGGCGCAAAACTATAGAAAACGAGCTGAACGCTTTAGAACTCAATAAAACATGGGTCATCACTAATTAACCTCATGAAAAAAAAAGTTGTTGGGTGTCAATATGTTTACAAATTAAAATTTAATAGTAATGGGAGTATCGAGTGATATAAATATAGATTGGTGGCTAAAGGATACATGCAGCAAGAAGGCATAGATTATCGTGAAACTTTTTCTTTTGTTTCTAAACTTATTACTGTGCGATGTCTCTTAGCTGTAGCAACCATTGAATGATGGCATTTATATCATTTTGATGTTAACAATGCATTTCTACATGGAGATTTGGATGAGGAAATTTACATGCAAAAATCTCCCGGCTACACCAAAGGGAAGTCTCTTCAAGTATGCAAGTCATTTTATGGTATTAAACAAGCTTCTAGACAATAATATTCAATGCTTTCTACCTCTCTTATCGCCTTTGGTTTCATTCAATCCGAGGCTGATTACAACTTTTTTTACTAAACAATATGATAAGTCTTTTACGGTGCTTCTTACATATGTGGATGACATTATTGTGGCAAGTAGTTGTTTGGAGTCGGTTGCTTCTATCAAATCATTTCTCAACCAAGCTTTCAAGATCAAAGATCTTAGTGTTTTAAGATATTTTCTTGATATAGAAGTGGCACGATCTTCAAAAGGTATACACATTTGTAAAAGGAAATATGCTCTTGATATTTTGGCTGATTCTAACACTCTCAGCTCTAAGCCCCTTAAACTTCCAATGTATCAAAATTTAAGACTAAGGAGACGGGGACTATTTTACAAGATTCGAGTGTGTATAGAAGAATAGTTGAAAGACTTCTCTATCTAACTGTGATAAGACTAGATATATGTTATGCAGTACAAATTCTAAGTCAATTTATGAATCGGTCAACTTTTTCTCATATAAATGCTGCTTATCAGGTTTTGCGGTATCTAAAAATAAATCTAGGACAAGGAATATTATTTTCTTCCACTTCTGAAATACAACTTAGAGCCTTTTGTAATTCTGATTGGGCCTCCTATCCAGATACTCGAAGATCCATTACCAGTTACTGTATCTTTATAGGAGATTCTCTTATTTTCTGGAAATGTAAGAAACAGTCCGTAGTCTCCCATTCTTCAATGGAAGCAGAATACCGATCTATGGCCACAACCTGTAATGAATTATCTTGGCTATGTTACATCTTGAATGATTTGCATATTTCACACTCTAATACAACATATCTTTATTACGACAACCTGACTGCCATCATATCGCAGCAAATCCCATATTTCATGAACGCACCAAACATATCGAACTGGATTTTCATTTAATCCGGGGCAAAATTCAAGAATAAAGTATTTGCACATATCATGTGACTACTCATAATCAACTAGCGGATATTTTTACAAAAATTTTAGCATCGTATCTTCTGAATTTACATTTGTCCAAGATGGGCATCATTAATCTATATGCTCCATCTTGCATAGGGGTATTAGAAAATACATCACAATTATTGTAAATATTTTTTGATAACTGATTTTGATTCTTTTATTAATTGGTTGAGATATTTGTTAGGGTAGTTATTAGGAAATATTCCTTTTTATTATTATTTAAAGAGGCGTGGGTTTTGTTTGGCAGTGCAATTAATGAAAGCCTACAAGTGATTTGCCATCTCTGCCTTCATCTTCATTACTCTTCCTTCTTCTTATTCTTCATTTCTTGCCTTGCTTCCTTATTGTTACAATACTCTGTGTTTTCTTACAGCTCCCCCCCCCCCACAATGTTGTAAGAGTAAGTTTATTGGATTTTGGGTCATTTCATTGTAGGTCCTACAACCAATGAATATGAGTCATCTAGAGGATGCGTGATATTAGGGCGTAGTATGTTGGGGTGGAGAAGTCAGGCAAGGGTTGCCGATGTTCACGTGGGAGTCAACAAATGGTTGATTGAGGGTCGTCCAAGCGACAAAGGAAATTAAAGGGTCACGCGTTGTTCTTGTAAGGTCGGCAGAGGGTCATCCAAGTGACAAATGACATTGAAGGTTGTGATATTCATACAAGGTCGGCTGAGAATTAGTCAAGTTTTGGCTAAGCGATAGAATTCATTGAAGATTTATGCAAAGTTCATGCGATGAGCGATCGAGTGAAAGGTATTTGTAGTGAATGAATGGTATTTGCGTCTGATAGACACATGATAAATGATTGCATACTTTTAGGATAGAATTGACGTACCTGATGCGCATTGAGAGGTTCTTGTGTGCCAATTCTAATGGGACTAATACCCGAAGGGCACATACGGTATTGTCCAAACACGCCTGATGCATGTGAGGAGCACACATTGGCCAAAATTACTTTAAAGTCACACCTAATACGATTTTAGGGTTAACACAATATAGCAATGATGTGAGCAGAAAGACAACATGATATGAGGCGCTAAAGAATTTTGAGAATAATTTCAACACAAGGAGTGCTGCATAAAATAGCAAAGAGAGAAAAGAGAGAAGAGGAAGAGTTTCACACATGGTTGAGGTTCGACTCAAGTTTCATTTTTTCAAGGTTGGATAATTGCTCTAGTGTGTTTCTAAGATATATTACCATTTTGTTGATATTTTTATCATTGTATTTCCTCTTGTGATTTGTTAATGTGTTAGGAATTGTGTTCAATCAATCATTCAATCGGATTATAATTATGGGTTTTCAAAGGAGACTACTTTGTAACAGAAACTATTTATATTGAATTTGTTCGGAATTTGTTTCATGATTTTTTTTAGAAGGATCTTTCACATTAAAAATTGTTGTACAATATTGTGTTTCTTATTTTTAAGTATTTGGTGGTTGTAATTTGACAGGAGGTTCCAGTTTGTTCCACTGCATTAGTTGTACATGTTTTGAATGAATCCTACGACATGCTTTGTTAAGTCTTCAAATTTTTTTTATTTTTATTTTTATTCATTTATTTATTTTGTGTAGCGACAAGGCATTTGATGAAGTAGATGGTATAGAAGTTGCTTGGAATGGAGTGAAAATTGATGATGTGCTGTACTCACCTGAAGGTTTGATAAGTTTTATTCATAAGTTCATCTTCTGAAATCACTAAAGCATGATAATATCATTAAGCTCTATAATTCATGGGTGGATAACAAAAAGAAAACAGCGAACATAATCACTGAACTCTTCACGTCAGGCAATTTGCGGCTGTAATTTGTTACATCCTGTACTCAATACCTCCGCGTCTTGTATGTATTCTACATTTGCAGTAATCATCTGTTTTGTAATAGATACCGCAATAAACACAGAAATGTTGATATGAAGGCCATAAAGAATTGGGCCAGGCAGATTCTTCGAGGTTTAGTCTATCTCCATAGTCATGGCCCACAGATCATTCACCAAGACTTGAAATATGACAATCTTTTCATCAATGGAAACCATGAAGAGGTCAAGATTGGAGATCTTGCTTTGGCAACTGTGATGCATCAGCCCGCAGCAAGCAACTTAATTGGTAAGTTTGATATTTGTCACCCCATCTATTTATTGTCAAGAATAGTTCAAAATAATACATTTTTTTCCAAGTCAAACTTTAGGAACTATGAATTCATGGCTCTAGAGCTCTGTGAAGAGGATTATAATGAGCTTGTGGACGTATATTCTTTTGGAATGTGCCTTTTGGAGATCAGAATTTCTTGATATGTTAATTTCAGGGCATTAAACCTGCATCCCTTAAGAAAGTGCAAGATCTCCAAATGAAGTGAGTTCATTGTGAAGTTTCTGGTTCCAGCATCAGAAAGATTGCTGGTAAAAGAGCTACTGAAGGACCCGTTCCTTCAAATGGAAGGACCACAAGAGCCTCTACCAGATACCGTAAAGATGCCTAACCAGCTTCCCAAATCGGCAAGCTTAAAGAAGTCCAGGTCTCATTCCATGGATATTGATCTCGACATAAAGCTGCATCCAAAGACTGTTTCAACTGAAAATAGATGCCCCAGTCTGAATGGACTGCTTTTGGAATTTATTTGGGCGCATACGGACAACGATTTCTGGTTGAGGGGGAGGAAAACCGATGTCTAACTCAATATCATTGACCTTATGGATAGTCGACTCCCCGGGTTACATCGATTTCCATCACATTATACTGCATTTATCTGATCTAAAAATCATAAAGTATAACCATGAAATGAAATATCAATATCGGGTCTCCTCCAATACTGTGAAAAAATTGTGATATGTCGCCGTGTTGTCAATATATCTGCTGATATCCAAATATTGGCTAATGCATCCGATACTTTTTGATATCAGCTGAAATTTGCCCCAGTTTTCGATTCGTAAAAAAATATTTTATATCCAATATGTCTAATACTAATATATATCACCCAATATGACTAATATATTGACATGGCCGTGACCGATGCCTATACTGACACCAATATTTTCATCCATTAGTATAAAACTTAAATGTGTAATCTTGATTTTTGCAAAACTCAGGCAGAAATAGGAATTCACAATTTCTGCTTTACCTCAACACTGATACAGCAGGCTCTGCTGTGGCTGAGATGGTCGAACAACTAGAGTTGGTTGATCATGGCATGACTTTTTTTGCTGAATTTTTTGATTACTTGATAAGGCAAATTATACCCAGTTGGAAACCTATAATTTGTTCATTTCTCCCGTGGTGACCCATGAGGCATCTCCTGTACTTGAGAATTGAACAAACTCGTTTCTAGGTCAAATAAAAGCCAACAAGATGGATACGGCAGTGATATTGACTTGTGAGAAGTCTGATTGTATTAGTTTCAAAGGTCAAACAAATTCTCATGCTCTGAGTTTAACTAATTATGGAGATCGAGATTTTGATGCCTCAATAATGGAGAGAGCTACCAAAACTGTTGATGATGTTATTGTCGGAAGCTTCAAAAGTGTGGTAGTATGAACCTGAAATGGATTTTGGAGACATACTACAAGGAGTACAGACTTCTGAGGGATGACGGCAATGCTAGTGAATGTATCAACTTCAATCAGATGACAATGAACTTCGGAGAATTGGCTTCCATTGAGCACAAGGGAATGTCGGGTTGTGTGAGCATGGCAAGCAGCTCCTTTCGTTGAGCCTGAACAACAAAGATCAGGGTGCTGAACTGAAGTTGGAGCTGGCTGCCATAGAAGCACAGTTTCAGCACTGGTTTCAAGAACTGTCTAGGTTGAAGGCTGTGACATGGGAGGCAACCAAAAAGAGATGGATGACGAAGAACAAAGTGGGTGCTCCGTAGGTATATTATTTTTTGTAGTTATGCTAGTTTTTATATGTGTCTCCAATTATTTTAAACTTATGCTAGCTTTTATCAGGGCCACTATGTAGATCTAATAAGTGGTGTGGGTCATTGGTTTTCGATAAAACCTTTATTGAGAGTGTTAATAAATTTTTGCTTTTGTCCATTTTTTAATGGTCTTAGCTACTTGATTCATATAATCTGGGTTTATATTAACTTGTTGGTTAGCAAAATCAATATGTATGTCATATCTTTGATGTCTGACAGACTCATTATTGAGATCTTTGCACACACTATCAACTTTTTGGATTCTCTTTCAATTTTCATTGTTCGGATTCTTTCTCCCAAGATAATTCGAGTTCAGATCATAAATTCTTTTACTTATGATTCTAAGTTTTGGAAATTGATTTGATCATAACTTCACGAAAAGTACAGTCCCGTAGGATTTTCAAAAGAACCTTAGATCCTGAGGGGTCACAAGATCTACCAACTTGATGTAATTTCTTCACTGTCCTGTCTATACATCAAAAACTTCCTAGCATTGAATCACCTAAAATATTGTTAAGCTTTTTTAGGTTGCAGAGGATTATGAACTGTCTAAAACCCTAAGATGTAGTGTGATGGTCAGTAATCAAATCAGACACATCATTCCAACTCTTGGGTTTGTCTTGATTTACCCTTGAATTTCTCCATGCAATTTTATTTGTCAAATCCGCTTTTTTGAATATTTCCCACTTGGTAATAAGCCAATTCCTCCGTTTTTCTCTTATGTGGAAATATTGTAACGGGGATGAAGAGGCGGTTTTTTTCTATACAAGTGTGTGTGCATTAACACTACACTATGTACCAACTTAAAAATATGTCACTGCCTTAGCTATTTGGCTCCCTGCCTCCAAACGCTTTGGCGGTTTCTAGGGCCCCTGTGTTGGAGTCCGATGTGCTCCTTCCAATCCGTGGCTGCAGAGTTGGTGCGCTATCTTCTTGTTCCTTGGAATGCTGTAAGGGGAAGTCTTCTTCAATGAGTTAGCCAAGTTTAGGAATCAACTAAAACAAAAAATAAATCATCTCCCCAGTGAGCCAATGAGAATCTCTTGATCCTGCCTTACATCTCAATTTAATCTTCAATTATTAATGACGTGAATGAAGCTCCAATC
>JAOVVI020016569.1:0-10852 GCA_028571085.2 Nepenthes alata
AATGACAGCTCACCTATAGATCTTAAATAGTAGCATACGGCATTTAATTGTGTGAAAATAAATATAATTTAAATTTTAATTGTCCGCTTCTTTAGTCAATAAGATCTATTGGCCCTTAGTTCCTAAGAAAATCAGATTTTACCATATTTTTGAGGGTAAGAAATGAACATGAATATGATAAAGAATTCTAAAAGAAATATTAATCTAAATTTCCTACACAAGTATTATGAGAATTTTATGTCATTGTATCAAATTATGATTCATTGTCTTTTCGATAGCTTCTGGTATTTTTAAAATATTAATTATATATGATTATTTGTTAAATTATATGTCTTACTGAGTTTTTAACTCACTCACTATTACTATTTTACTAACCATTCAGATAATAGGTTAGAGTTCATACATGACAAGTAGGATTGAATGATGTGTTGTTATGACGAGTTCAGATTAGAATTTATAAATTCTGATATTATATTTTAATTTTGGATAGCAGTTTAATGTTGCATTATGGTTCTAGACAGTAGCTAATTTATTTGTGTTAACTTTCGGACGGTAACTAGTGCATGTAAGCTATTGAAAATGTGTCTACGGATTGTAAACCGGAGGATGATCTAATTAAGATCTCGTGGATGTAGTTCATGATGATTACGATTACTAATCATGGGATGTCGGTGGTCCGACAATCAGTTTTCGATTATCAATATAAAATTTACGTTCAAAATTAATTAGATAACCGATTGGTTGATTAATAAAAGGATAATTGTTAATATCATGATATAAATTTAGGATGTGACACTCTGGTTATAATAGTATCTTGACTAGTGGAGATAATGACGAAACCTTGCCAAAATAACAATGTCAGAAAGTCTCAAATAAGTATGCAAATAATTTAATTACCTTATCATGTAATAAAGTAGCATCAAATATTGACATCTATCTGCCATAATTAAATTCAATAAAGTCATTTAAAGGCCTTATATTTTTATTCATCTCATAAGTGGTGTCAAACATAGTAATATCTCCAAAGTATTGGTAATTGAGAAATATTTTTATATTGGCCCAAAAGATAATGATACAATCATTAAAATACAACTATACTTTATGAAAAAATTTAAAATTCTTTATTTTTTATTTATAAAAATATATCTATGTAACTCTTACCTCACCGTGCTACATATGTTACAACCACCTAACACGAAAATGACTTTTAATCTTCTATTGTATACCTAACCCTCCCCTTACCACCAGCTTTCATCACTGTGAGCTTGTAAGTCTCAATTGACCTTAATCTGACATCAACAACTATCTCAATAAGTTGTTCCGACATGGTTGACATTCACTTTGTGATATCAAAAAGTGTCTTATTTAAGGTCATTCAAGTTTGTGGTTATATTCTATAAGGAACTGTTTAACAATAATCTTCATTATCTCTCTAATAAGCATCACTTTTAATATTATTTCGCATTGACATTGGAATTTTTTATTATTCTTGTTGGGTCCAGTACCAGTGAGGCCCAAAGGAAACACAAGGCCTAGTCCAGGAAGTAGCAATACAAGTGATCAGCTCAGTCCAATATTAAAAAATAGCCTACGTGACACTCCAGTACTCATAACCAATTTGCACCACCTGCAGCTCATTAATGTGGCTGCAGGTGGCAAGCGCAGCACAGAGGAGACAAGCCAATGAGGAGGAGGTCAACGCTGCCAGCTGCAACTTGCGCCGCTACCTATAGTTCTTTAGCCAATCACAACGTAAGAGGTAGACCAAGCATGGCCTGTGACGCATGACGGTCTCCCCGCTATCACAAGGCGACAGCTGACACGCCGTCGACCACCACTAGGCAACGGCCGACGAATCCCTGTAGGAAGGATTCTCACTCCAAAAGCTCCAAGCCAATGAGCATATAAATTTCCTGTCCTTTCACAGGAGAAGAAATATCCAATTCCCGATTCCTGAGAATACAGCTTGGCATTAGGCACTGAGACACGCACTCCTGGAGTCACAACTCTCAAACGTGCCTCCAAGCCAATCTCGCCAGCCTCATTAAGGCTACGAGAGTAAGCCATCCTCCGTAGTGCATACGGGGAGTCAGGCCTCCCACTAACACTCATCAAATCCCTCACTCTTGCATCCATACACTCCCACCGCATACACAGCATATTTTCGCATACATCTAAGCGTGCGTCCCTTTCCGTTCATTACGAAAAATTACTGACTTGCGCGTAGGAGTATTTCGGTGGGAGAAATCCCGCTGGACCTCTGACCTCTTGTTTGTGGTTTGTATTGTACAGGTTCTAGGTTCACAACAATAAAGACCGGACCCGCTTGAGATTCGATTTGGATCAGGAATTCAAAAGCTCCCTAATCCGTATAACAACCCAGAACCCGGGATACAACAATTCTATTACATTTTTCCTCTTCTTTTATTAATTTTTAATTTACCTTTTTCAACATAGCTAAACCTTACACAAATTTTAACATCATCAACCTTAGTTTTTTTTTAGAAAATTTTTTTGTATTTTGAAATCCATTCTTTTACCAAATTTCCTTCAAAAACTCTATGCACTATCTATACTGTCAAATTTTATGCCAATTAATAATGTGTAATCATCCATAATATACAAAATTCTATTTAGACTTATTTAATAATTACAGAAGTATTCATTTGATAAAACAAAACAACCCTAATATTTTTTGCTTATAAAATAACTCAAAAAATTGCAATTCCCAGTCCAAACAAATAACAATAAAAAATAAAATTCTAAAAAATATATTATACAATATTTATTTATTTATTTACAACAATGAATTAAAGAAGTGAACCAACTAATGACTAAATGACAAAAAAAAGGTTTAAAGATTGGGCAATCTAAGTATAATATTACAAATACCAACAATTTTGGGATAAAATATTGGAACGAAAAACTTCACTTGATAATAAATTATTCACTCTAAGTTACTAAGTATAATACATAAAATTTTTACTACGCATAGGATTTGAAAAAGGCTTAGACTGCTTTAGATTTATTCTACGGAGTATTATTTTTTGTTATATGAGAGAGTTTTTATGATTCAAAACATTGCCTACCAAAGTCACATGGTGATAAATTTTGCCAATTCACTAAGTCTTGAATAACAGCAAAGATTTTATTAAATGACATGTTCAGTCGGTGGATGAATAAAACAGATAACAAAATACATATTTTCACATCCATAATAATAAAATATTTTATTTTATTTTCAATTGTTCTTTTACAATCGAAGTCGACAATGGCAAACTAGAAGAAAACAGAGTGGGTTGATTATACATCGTGGTGATCAGTAGATATGAGTTACTGCATGTTTACAGAGAGGGGAGGTTCATATGACAATCTACATGGGACACAGCGGGAAGAAGAACCTCAATGGCATCAAATTAAGGAGGAATAAAATATTTACACAGTTTAAAGAAGCCTCGGTTCTTAAGAATAAGACCGCGCATATCATTAAATATTACTTATAATGAACAACAACACTACTCCGATCACTGAATTTACAGAAAGTTACCATCTTTTCTCGCCCTTTGCTCCAAATGCCATCTGTTTGCTTTCAAATCCCAGCAAAATTTACACTGCTATAACTTCTCTATTTTTCAGGGGGGTTTACATCGATCGAGAATACGTAGGGGGGTATCTTTGGGACACCTTGAATGACCCGGCGCCTTATCCATCCAAACCAATGGGCAGGCATAAAAATAGATGAATAGTTGGATATTCAGTCAACCGAAAGCGTTCCAATAACATCTAATCAGTCCGTCGGACATTTCTCTTACGTAGTAGACATCACCATCACCATCACCGGAAGGGAGACAAGGAGGGGTTTACAACAATATGCCTAAGGGGGTGTTCGACGTCGCGGCCTCCGGCATGCTTGACAAAGTCCTTCGGAGTAAAAAACCGGGCATGACATATGCACATTATTCGAACTTCCTCCCCTTTTCCGTATTTGTAAAGGATTCCATCGACTTTCCTTCCACCCGGACCATCTCCGATTGTGAAAACACAGGGCATGTCTTCCATTGAACTTGTGCCTGTTTTCCTCTTGCGGCTAGTCTCGGCGATTGCTGGTTGGTTAGATGAACTCTCCATCTCTGAACTGTAAACTCTGCATCTAGTTTCACTTTTGCTACCTGAGGAGCCGATTCCCTCTTCGCCACAGCTTTCCGGCAACAAGTGAAAACTGGTGTGGCTTCTTGCTTCACCACAACCTAATACAAAAGAGAAAATGTGAGCACAAAGATTCGAAACTCGAGTCAAGAAAACATCAATACAAGACATCATTGCCGATCTAGATAGAAATCAAGCACGTAGTTTGATAGTTAAATGGTCTCTAGAAATTCTAATAGTGGTCTAATTGGAGCATGGAATGAAACAATGGTCAACATATTCGACACTAAGCCTCTTACCAATGTTTTCCAATATCAATATAAAATCGTAATTTACCCCATATCAATATTATATAGGAAGATATTCAAAACACTGACAAATATAATTGACTTTTTGGATATCTTGGCCGATATTTACCTGTTTTCTCACCATTAAATTGAGTTAAATTTATGCTATAATTGTTATAAAATTAAGTCATTTTATGAAACAAGATCTTGCTTAAAAAATTAACATATCTCAAGCATAAATTGGTACTGAAAAATAATGGAATACTCAATTCCTAATCATGTGTTACATCAACATCATTTGACATCAATTGTGACAAGTTTGATGCCGAAATATGCCCAATTCTGCTTAAGAAAATCTTGATTGGTAAAACTGGCTCAATTATGTGAGTGCGGAGTAAAATTGGCTCGAGTTAATGGTGAAAACGTGGGAATGTTTCTGACAATTTTGCCCCCAAACATGTTTGAGGCGGGTTTGGGGATCAAGCAGGATCTCCTGCTTCTCTAAGAGAAGCAGTCTTACAATGGTTATTGGATTGAAAAAAAAATCAATCCAATGGTTAAGAATTAAAAATATAATATTTTATAGTGCCACCGGTATGCTACCGTTGTCGGAGACATCACCAGAAGCCGCTTCAGAGTTGTTGCTGCCACGGCCTATGCCATTGTACCTGGCCGAGTTTCCGGTAGACGAGGGTGTGTGCAGCAGAGGAAGAGTGGTGCGTGGCTGAGAGCAGAAAAGGGAGGCAGATGCGCGACTGACGCGCGCGACAAAGGAGAGAGAATGCACGATTTGGGTCAAAGTAAGTATATGTAAGTAATATCCTTTGTCTGATTTCGTGCCCATGATATTTACTTACGTTTTGGAGATTTTGTTTACATACATATTATTTTTACGCACATTGTATGTTTATTATGTACATGCATGTACCAATTACCGGTCTACTTGGAGGTTTTGTTGGCTTTGTAATTTTGGAGGGTTTTTTGGCATCCGGAAGCCACTGTACAGGAGTAGCAGCTTTGGATCGGGTAGGTCTAAAATCTCACAGGGTAAACGGAGGTTTCGGCCGGCAGAAAAGTAGGCGGTGGAGCGAAAGTGATAAAGGGCAAGAATGAGAGGATTTGCGCCGGACCGTGGTGGTCCGAGACCCGATCTATTGATTTGTGCCGGACCATGGTGGTCTAAGACCTGATCTGTCGATTTGTGCCAGACCGTGGTGGTATGAGACCCGATCTATCAATTTGTACCAAAGAGTGGTGGGTCGATTTTTGGGACCATGGTGGACCGAGGGCTCAAGTGGGTCAATATGATAATAAAAGATGGCTGAGTAGTTGCAGGTTTAAAATGTAGTCGATATGATAATAAAAAATAGCCGAGTAATTGCAAACCTAAAATGTAACCGATATGATAATAAATGATAGTTGAATAGTTGTAGGCCTAAAATGTAAGCCGATATGATGATAAAAGATAAGTGAATAACTGCATGCCTAAAATGTAGCCGGCGTTTATGCATATGAGATACGGACTTTGGATCATTTGTTTATGGTGCGGACCAAGTTTTCTAATATGAAATGCTGCTTCGAATTTGTTGATTTGCTTTAGATATCGGCAATTCAGAATTGCATTTGTTATCTATTTTTTATATTTGATTATGAACTCTCCCTTTGATCTATATATGCTATTTTATGCATGTATATGACAATACTTACTGAGTTTTCGGTTCACGTTTTCGTGTTTTATCCCTTCAGATTTGTAGAGTTTTGGGATACTTTGCAGGAGCTGAATGAGATTCGGCGAGGTGTTAGACAATTTGGTGAGTTTGGTATTAGTTACGTGTCTGATCGTGTTGGCTGTATATCTCTGTTATTTGAATTGGGTCTGTTGTGGGTTTTACTTTGGATATTTGAAATTGGCTGAGAGTAGACCTTTGGACTGTGTATTGAGGACCATTGGATTTAATATGTTATGTAGATGAGTTAATGTCCTATTTGGACACTCTCTTACGATGATTGTAGTTGTATTTATATTGTCCAGACAATTATCCAATGAGATCCTGTGTAGGTTTTAATTTATCGGATCCAGTGTATTAGATTTGTCATATCCGAATTTTGGGACTTAAAGTTATTTAAATTTTTAAATTTTAGAATAATAAATTAGACCTACAAAATTTCGGATTCATGATAAGAATCTAATGTGAAATTTAAATATAATATGAAAGACAAGGATCCTAAAATGAGATCAAATAATGATTTCTTATCATAATTATGAAACATGATATATGAACCTGTGACCTAAGAAGTAAGGATACCTACACAGGACACGAGATATGTGTACGACACTAATATTGACACCAAGACATTTAATATATTATTTTTCTAAAAATGAGGACTCAATACTTTAAGAACATGATAACTAAAATTTATAGTTCACTTTTAAATATCGAGTATAATTGATAAACAATACTATTGGGTATGGTCCAGATATCGACACTCCGACCCAACAAAAATATGAGGCCTATGAATTGTCAGCACGAAAAAAGTTGTCAGGACAATCGAGTTGTTCAACCTAATACGAAATTGGTTTAGAAAACGATCTCGACAAATGCTTTGTAGACTAGCCGAATGACCGAGTGGCCAAAGACATGGAAGATTAAGGCAATGAATAGCCCGGCAAAGTAATAAATTTGATATTAAATCCTAACAAACGATTACACAAAATCGAGGGATAGTCAGTCACGTTAAAGCAGACAGTAACGACCAAATAATTATAAGAATTAACGGTTGGACAATTATAAGACCAACATAATAGTTGGAGCCTAGTATAACATAGCATTTCAAACAACGATCACGCCAACTCTAGACAGACAAACTGGTTGGCGTTCAAGCTATAAATATAAAGCTCCTATTCAACAATGGGAACTGAGAAAGAAAATGGAACAAAAGGGGGAAAAAGAGATTTGTCATTCTTCTCACACATCGTCTCCTTCTTTACTTTTTAGATTTATGGAGACTAGCCCTCCAACTCTACTAAATTTCACACTCACCCCCTTTTCCTTTCTAATTTTTTAATTTTTCTTAAAAGATTGCTGACTTAAGTGTCGAAAGATATATCGGGAATGAGTTCCGTATTTCTCTTACCTCGGGTTAATTATTATGGTGTATAGAATCCAGATTTTGAGTTGCAGATACCAAACCCGATTTCTTTCGGATCACTTGAAGATCTAGCCTGGCTCTCTAATTCGCACGAGAATCCAAATCCCAAGCACACATCAAACACTATTCATACTAAGTTAATAATAAAAAGTGCATATTTCTTGTTCCATATTAGAAAAAAAAAAACTAACAGGAAAGAAATAGTATACAAGCCAACCAATATAAATGAATTATACTATAACATATCTTACAAAAATGGGAAGAAAAGGCATCCACAAATTGGGTTTAATTGTTTTTAAATTACAAAAATAGCTCAAATTTTTTAGTCTATATTAAGAATCCAATTTTTTTGAAAATTTCAAAATAATGAAATATGCTGAAGCCAAAAGAGATAAAAATAAAAATATTCTAACACTCTGGTATAATATCTGCCAAGTCTCGGTGTCCAGTGTGCTATCCTAGGAAAAGAAGTTTCAATACTCTTCACTTTTATACTTGTTAACAAGCCTACAAACTGCAACAACTATCATAAACAGCGATTTTTGCTCAAAAAAACAAAAAAGCACAAAGAACAAGAAACACCCTCTTCAATATGGCGACTTCTTCCTAAGTTCAAACGGCAACTAGAGTAGAAAAGATGGAGATAATATTAACTAACACCATCAGTAACCATGGCGACATCAACTGTAGAAGCAGCGCATCAAACAACCAAAGGACGAACAAACAACACGGAAGGAAAAAAAAAAGAAGTCAAGATTCCTAATTATACATGCATATTCTTTGCAAATTCAATGCTGTCCAGCTAAATGATTGAATCAGCTTCAATAACTCTTCATTGACAAAATTAATCCGTCTGATTTTCCAGCTGAAATTACTACTGCAGAGTCAATGTGCATATACCATGTTCAAGCACTAAATTTGCTCGGAGAATTGAATAACACAGATATGACGAAGAGTTCCTCTTATTTTTTCTTGGCTCCCTGTGGATATCATGAACTTGCAGCAAAATGGAAAAGGGAGGGAACATTTCCCAAAACTAAAGTTAATAATTGGACAATTCTCAATCAAGCTTTCTATTTTCCTTGAAAATCTCATACTGCTGAGGCCATCAAGATGGAAAAGCGGACAGTAACCACACAATAGTTTCCGGTCCCAAATTCATATCAAGCATGTGGATTGCATTAAGTAGCTGACAATCACCGTAATACCTTTCCTATCCCTATAATAATGTCTCATGTTACACAACAACAAAGATTTAGTTCTTACTAAGTGGGGTTGGGTATAAGAACTCATTTTCGTCATTTTATTTTATTCAATACAATCACTTATCATCTCACTTTAATTTTTTCTCGGTCTATCTCTTTCTTTCTTTCCTTCAACCACAACTAATTTATATCTCATTACTAATTCTTCATTCGAATTAGGTTTTAGGTGTTTGAACCAATGTAGACATCCTTCCAAAAATCCACCGGAAAGTCAGTCTAATGAGCTGATACTCATTCTAAAAAATCAAAACCTCAATTATTTCCCTTATAGAAGCGGTTAAAAATTATCAAGAACAAGGAACAGCGGTTAACAACAAGGTGGCATGCACAGGTTATGCAGTAAAGAAGCAATTAACACAGAAATCATAGGTATCACTCCATATATAACTATGGCTCATCCTAATAAAAGGTATTTTAAAGAGGAAGGTCAGATGAAACTGCCAAATCTACTAACTAGCAAATCATCATGCCCTAAAGAAATTATCATCACCCTAATTTTCACAAATAAAATCCATCTGAAATCATTGATAGGAAACAATGATTCATTACCTTGAAGTGCTTGATTTTGTAGCTCAGATGCACAAGAACTTCCCCCTTGTGACTCTCCGGAACCCTGGGAACTCTGCTGTCCCAAGAATCCTTGTAAACTGCCAAAAATCCCACCTTTCCCTTTCACAGCCGCATCAATTTCACCACCCAATCCACCCTGCTTAGCGGCGGCGATGGCCCAATTCGACAAACCGAAAGGGGTCCCGGCCGATGAACTAGACTTGTTGCCCATCCCAACATAACGCTCTTCCTTCTCCAATTTCCCTCTGAGATTCAAATTCAATAAGCCCTCAGCTCCTTTTCCAGCCCCACCACCTCTTTCTTCACCGCTCTCTCTCACATTCATCTGCTTCTCTGACCGCCGCCTTTTCGCCTCCATTCTCCTCAATGTTTGCATCTCCTTCCTCTTCCTCCACTCCTCCTCCGTCTCAGAAGGCAGCGACGCCGTCCTAACAAGCGCGGCAGGCGGCGTTTCCGTCTCCATATGTTCTTCCCGAATCAATGGTGTTGTGCCAGCTACGGAAGATGATCTTATCAGTCTACAGTGAGACTTATCTACACCAAATTTACCACCCAACGATAGTCCAAGATTGAGCTCAACATCTTCTTCTTCCTCTTGTTGCTTCACTCTTTCTGTCTCGTGGGGTTGCTTTGGATTGTTTGTTGAGAAAATTTGCAATAGATTTCTTGGGTATTTGCTGATTTGAAGAGGGAGATCCTCAATTTCTTTGCTGCTTCTACCACTACCGCCCTCATAAGCTTCACCCATAGCTTCAGAGCTGCTGATGGAATGGAGCTAGGAGCTGTCCATCCAAGAACAACAAAAACAAAATTATTACGCTTTTGTTCATGCGAGAACTCTAACCCATTTCAGACTTACCCAGACGCAAAATTTTCTTGTATGACGACATTCTTGTCGAAAACATGAAAAAGGGAGATAAGGGAATTGATTGAAACTCGAAGACTAATCAACAAACACGTGGAAACCCGACACGAAGCATGGACCAGAAATTAATAGGAAACATTAAGAAAACATAAAAATGTTTTCCTTGTTTCCGGGTTTCTTCGGAGTTCAGAAATTGAAGTAAGAGATTAATCCCTCAAAAGGGCCAGCAGGGCAATAAAAAATGCAGTGAAAGTATGCGTATGATTGGAAAAATGAAGCTGGGAAATAATTGATTCTAAGCAAAAAGTGAAAACAAAGAAAACGAAGGCAACATCAGATAACTTCGTTTTCTAGAGAGAGAGTATTTCCGAAGGAAAGTTCAAAATTTTTAAAAAATAAAAAAAGACATTACACCGAAAATACCCCTGGACTTTGAAAAGGAAATGGGGTGGACGTGCCAAGTGGCAATTACGGGATGGCCTCAAATCGACACGTTATGATCTGACGTTTTTGTTTTTCTGGTTAGTTCGGGGAATCAGAAAGTAACATTTTTTTTATTTATCTACTAT